>OVBJ01000098.1:0-109659 GCA_900406535.1 Noccaea bulbosa
AAAATCATAAACTCATACAAAAAGATTATATTAAACATTTTTACTAATACATATCTAATGCAAAATGGCTTCAATTTTGTTTTTCATTTTTACTAATACAATCTACAATATATATATATATATATATATATAAATTTTGTTCTTATGATTTGGGCCACTTTCAANCACAAATGGACTTCAATTTTTTATTAAAACAAAAAGGCCTAAACGACTTTAGTGATTAATCGGCTGGATTTTTCAATTAATCGGCCGAATTTTTTATTTAATTGGTCAAACCACGGTTGACCGATTAATTATGTCGATTAAGCAAAATCGGTATGGTTGACATCCGATTAGCGATTAATCACCGATTAATCGATAAATCGGCCGATTTTTTGAACAGGTGCTATAATGACTACTACCTGGTGAATGAAACTCGCGACTTCAAAGAGAAAAAAAATTGAAAAACTCATGGCTTTGCTATATCTTCAAAGATAAACCTAATGGGCCACGCGTTTAGGCCCATACCAAACCAACCGCACATATGGTTTTACCCATGAGATAACGACGGGTCTATGGAAATGCCGATGGAGGGAGAATTCTACCTTTTAACATTTTTCATCAAAAAACATTCCCGCCTTGCTATTTCGCTCTCTGCTACCGAAGATATTCGTCGATCCCCTTCTCGAATATTTCGTCTGATAGTTCCATCTTCTCTCCTTCAGAGCTCAGACTAAGCTGTTCTCTCGCCTTTCAGAGCCGATAACGGACGATATCTGCGATTATTTTCCGTGAGATTACTAATTCCGCGATTCTTTCTTATTTTGACTCTTCTCCACCGATCGTTTATCTGTTGCTTGATTTGAGATGTTACCGTAAGATCTATGATGTAGATTGAAAATCTGAGTGTGATTGCCGGTCCCGATTTGAATTTAATCGTGTGAGATTGGTTTTTTTCTTCATGTTTATGGATTCTAGGGTTCCGATCAGCATGATTTAGCGATTTTGTTGTTAAATCTTCATAAAATGCTCTGAAGAGCTTACTGACTTGACTGTAGCTGTTTAGCTAATCTCAGTTTCGAGTCTAATTATCTCCGAGTTTCGTCCGGTAGTGGATTCATATAGGTCGATATTTGAGTCGCGTTTTAGTTTCTAGGGATTGGATCTGGAGAATCGGAGGTTTTGTTTCAAATTTCTACGAAATATTCCGACGAACAGAATGATTTCATCGTAATTGTGTGTTGCGTAACAATTTTGAATTGATTTGCCGATAATTTGATTATGTTCCTAAGTTTCCTTCTGCTGTGTATAGATCTAGATCTGCGAGGCACTTGGATTTCTAGAGTTTGAATCTGTATGGTTTGAGGTTTTGTTATTAATCTCTGTTATATGTTATGAAGAACGGAATGATTTGGCTTAAGAGTTTTCCTACCGAATTGTTATTTTTCAGAATGGCTAGAAGGAGAAGTGAAACTGCAGCAGAAACCTCAAAGGAGACCAAAACGAGAGGAAAATTTAGCAGACCCAAGAAGTGTATGAAGACACCTACTAAGAAATTTCATGAATCTGGTAAAACCTTTTCGAACCATGTAAATTATATTTACTTGAGCGCAGGTGTTTGCCAAGGATTTCTTCTCAATTGTAATTGGAACTTTTTCATCTATCAGGGAAACATAATAGTAAAAGAGAGGAGAAGTCCCCTTCTACATGTTCAGACGAGTCTCCATCTTCTCAAGCTCTAAGCTCGATAATAACCAAAGATGGAGCTCAAGAGGTACCTGTCCTGGATCTCCATTCGGGGAAAGAGGTTCGACTTTCTGGAAAAATGAAGTTGCAGCTCTTTCCTTTGGATGCTCACACCCGTGAAGGATTGGAAAAGGTAAAGCCTAAGATCTCTCACCACATGGACTAAGTCTACATTCTTGTTAATATTTTTCAACTCGTTTATTTCTGTTAACTTTGTAAGGACGGCTTTCACCCGTATTTGGAACTCACTCTTAGCTCTCGGAAGAAGGTTTCATCAGTGCTTCAACACATTCACAGTAAGTGGGGCAGCTCAGAGATTGCTAGGGGAGACCCCACGTTGTACCCATATGATAAATCGGTACTCGCTTCTGGTCATAAGTGGATAGCAAACAGCAGCATCACTGTAAGCGATGTCTATATGGCTATAGGAGCTCCATCTCTGTTCCGCTTAAGGTTTGCATCTGTATACACCCTTTCAAATAAGCATAGCTGCCGCATCTCATGAGTCTTTATCTCGTTTTTAGGTATGGATGGTCCTCTGAGACTTACAATAAAACAGAGGAACCGCTATCTCCATCAACTCCGGGGATCACTTGTATTCCAAATGAAGAACCTCAGAACAAAAGAGAGCGTGCCGGTTGTAGTGGAAAGCAGATGTTTGGTTTAGATAACCAATTTCCAGTGCCGTCCTCTTCAAATCAAGTGACTGACCCGCCTCCTACTGAAAACACACCTCCTGTTGGACAAGTCGAGTCAGCGGTATGCTTAGTAAAATTAGTCATATGCTTTCTCTTGTTTTGGACTCAAGGTCTTATATATATATATATATATCACTGCTAGTAATCTTGACTAGTTTTGTTCAACCAGGAGAACAAGATCAACGATGGATCTGGCCCAACATTTTTTTCATGGGATGATGGTTTAACAAGCTTAAGCATTGGAGGCTTACTTTCAGAAGTATCTTTGAAGGGATCCTTGGGGAATCATTGCAAAAACTCAAACGCAACTCTCTGGGTGGACAATCTTACAAACATAAGCATTGGTGGTCTGTTTTCCGAGGCATCTTTACAAGACAGACGCTGTATTAACAGTGAGCAAGTATCAACTCGTATTACTAATAATGATCAGCCAAATGTAAGCAATGGAGGCCTACTTCCTGAAGAATCAGATCTATCCAGAAACAAAACATGGGAGACAAGGAGAGCATTACCTTTAATCTCCGATTCATTAAATTCTTTCCTCGTGAACCAAACAGATCAGCCTCGAGCTCCATCTCCTGCACCTACTCCTTCCGAGCTGTCACATTCGTCTATACTCGATGCAGAAGACACGTGCCATGCGTTTTCATTTCGAAAACGTACTACAACCTCACACAAGGTTCTTGAACAGGTTAAATGTTTTCCCATGTTATGCCTTGTTTTTATTTTATTTTGATTAGTTTAGAACTTGCAACTCGTGATTACGGGAGTTGAGTTTTTGGCAGGTAAGTGAAGAAGCTGAGGAAAAGCAACAGAAAGATGAATCGAAACCCGCAAAAGGGTTGTTTAATCAGGACAGCAGCCTTGGATTTTCAGGAATCAAGTGGGTATGTGAGATTTATAACTGTCTCGTAGTCTCTGCTCCCCATAATTTTTTTCCCTGTACAATCAAATGCTTAATGGATACCTCACGTTCTATCTACACGAGTGTGATTTAACAAGTTACCTAGAGTGTTATATATACCGTGTTGGGTTTCGAGTAATTGATGTCTGATTTCTTAAACGCAGGCCGACTCACGGGGACCATTTGATTTCGGATTATCTTCTTCGTCTCGAAAGTTTACAAATGGTGACAGCGTAAACTTCGGCGCTGTGCTAAAAGATTTGTAGGAAATGGAGCCTTCCGAAGAGATAATATAGCCCCAAACCATTGAAACTCCATGAACAATAAATCCACAGGTAAACCCCATAAAACAAATCAATAATCCCGAAAGATAACACTTATTAAAAATCTGGAACCATTTTTTCACATTTTATTTCTAGCAACATTGTATAGTATATATCTATTATATACAAAACTATCCAACAAACTGTTACATCAACTCATGCTGTTTTTTCATTTTTTCTTATAGGACACGTAATTACATGTTCCATAGGAACTGAAGATCAACCAGAAGTCTCCATTTCTCTCCAAAAGAGGACAAGCATAACCAATAAGATTTCTGAAGAAATCTTGCACACCTGTGTTTGTTCTCTGCAAATTACAATATTCGAGAGCTTTGTTCGTTAAGACGATTCAGTTTCAAAATTGTAACAAATTTTTTTGTCTATAATAATACCTATAGAAATTTCAGTCAAAAAACGAGTTTTTGTACAAAAACAATTTATTTAATATACTGAAACAAGGATAATCTAATTTGTAATGGCATGACCTAAATCTAAATGTAGTATGATCAACTAACTATTGGGCTATTCAGATGTTCGTCGTCTGTATAAGCAAAAGAAAAGGAAGCTAGAATTGATAAACTAGAAAACCAAAACATTTGATTTCAAATTAATTCGTATATTACTTTCCTGACTAGCGGGCGATCAATAGTTTCCTGACTTGCCCAATATGATCAACTAACTATTGGGCTATGAAAAAAAACAATATCCAAACCGCTAATCGGAAACGAAATTTGACCAAGGATCCCCTTAATCTGTAACAACACTAATGATGCCAAGAGCGTGGATATGAAAGGTTTCCAATCAAGTTACTTTCAAGATGTTGGATTGGTTCTATTGACCCATTAAGTCTTCTATATATACCTTCTCCAAAGTATTTGGAGAAAAATCCCAGAGCTGAGGTAGAAAAGTAAGGTACTGTTAGATAGAACCTGAATTGGCAAGATGGTCGAGACTTGCTTGTTGAAACCGACTTCAGACGTGCAGTCTTTTGTCTACACAGTGCATGTATGTATTCTTAGCATTAATAAGTGTTTAATTTTTCCCAGTACACGAAATACACTAAATCTGTTAAAAGCCTTGAAGGACACAAAATGACCTCAACGACACTTTTTTGCCAATTTAGTACGTACCTTGTTGCTGCAATATTCTGGGTTCTTGCATCTCCTTCCTTTTTCCTTAAGAGGAACGATGTAAACAACTTAAGAATCAATGACAGCATTAATGCAACACAAACTTTACTATTAGCTCAATTTTTTGTTCAAATTATCCATCAGTTTATTGTTCAGATAACACACTCTATAAGAACGATGTTGACCCTGAACGTTGAGACACGTACAATATGATACGTAGATTCTTCAGCGTAAAGTAAAACATATGAAATCTTGGGGCCTTGGAGCCAAAAACTGCAGAATCTGCTTCCTGCCTTCGCACAATATAATTTCTGGACTTCTCAATGCTTGTATTTTGTTACTTCTCTGGGTCAGAATTGACATGATTTTTGCAAGTAAACCAAAATAACAAAGGGGGCAAACAATAACAACATCTAGCATTATTTCAGACCATGCACCGAGCAAAAGCAGCAAACAATTCACGATCTACGTAATCAAGTGACACACTATGCAAATCCAAGTATTGCATCATCTTGAAAGTTTGAAAGAGAGTTTTCAGAAATCACATATCAGAGAAATGGCTAATCTGTTTCAATGAGGGAGGGAGGATACGGTATCAGTACCTTGATAGCATTGTCTGACAGCAAATATCGGAAACTAGCACCATGCATCCATTACGTTTCATCATCAGAAAGAAACTGCAACAACAAAGGTTTTATAATTAGACAGGATACTTTTATTTGAAGTTCCTCATTTTGCATATACCGTATGAAATAATTGGCTCAGATAATATAGTATGCAGTGCACAATAACCTCTTCAGAGTGCGCAAGTTTGGCTCTAGAGTTCATTTCACAGTTCACAGTCTGCCTCCCCAAACCAGAATCAGATCAAGTTTCTCTGAAGTTTCCAGACTCGAATCCAGAATTATAAGCCGTTATCCTGGTGATTTTTTTGCCAAAAGAAACAAAGAGAAACAAGAGAATTCCCGTTAGGCAGATAATTCGAGTAGCAAACTTCAAGCATAATGGAACGAACTATCAGATCTGAAACTCACCAAGTCAAAAATCATCAAACAAAAGCTCCGTAAATGTTCACTGAAGCGATTCGTCGCACTTGAGCCAAAGAAAAGCGAACTAGTACAGAAAACAGCGAAACCGATATACAGAGATGAAAATTCGCCTCAGGAACAGCAAAAATAACACACTACTACTTACTGGCATCTCGACATCGATTTCCTTAAAAACGAAAGAATTCCATGGAAACGAACCTTACCTAGATACTTTATTCCAGAAATTTCCGATCAACCAGAGAACTCTTGGTCGCGTCAACGAGAAGATCGCAAGTATCGATCAATCGAAACCAACTTAACATTTGAAGAAGGAGAAATCGTCGGAGCTAAAGCATCTAAGCAACGAATGAAGGAGTAAAGGCAGATCCAGGCGGTTGCTTCTGTGGAATCGAATCGGTCTCCGATGTCAGGAATCGGCAAGGAGACATCGTCCGAGCAAAGTCATCTGAGCGACGATTGAAGGAGTAAACGCAGATCCCGGCGGTTGCTTCTGTGGTGTCGAATCGGTCTTCGATGTCAGAATCGTATAGATATCAGATCCGGCGACTGCTTTTCCCGTCGGAGATAGAAAGGGAAAACGCTGAGAATCTGAATTTGAATTCAAACTGGAGAAATGAATATGCTAAAGAGCGCGTATTATATCTGCTAGAGGACTGTTTGGATACGCTTATAACACAATTCGGGAACTAAAGGAGCGTTTGGTTGTTCTCTTCTCTTTATTGAAGGCGTGTTTTGGACCTTTTGGTTACAAGTGAAAATCCTCTTCACCCCGAGTTATCTTCTTCTACTCTTGTAAAGTTCACAAAACAAATAAACTTGGGAACACAAGAATCAATAATTAATCTAACGAATAACCAAAACTCTGGTTTTTTTATTTTCTTCTTTATCAAAGCCTCTCATAGAAGAGCAAGCTAGCTTCCGCACCAAGAACATCACTCTCTGAAACTCGAGAAACTTCTGAATCAGATATACTAAACCAGCTCAAATCCTCACAAGGGTCAACACAATCTTCTTCCCCTTCCTCTGATTCTGACGCTACTCCCACACTTCTATAAACAGTATAATGTCCGCTTCCTGTTCCGCCAAAATGTTCAACCACCGTCACAAGCCTATACATGCCGCTGTTTCTTGATGTTTCTGGCTTTTGGTACTGTGACATCTGAATCTTTTCGATGTTCAGTCCTATTGAAGACGGTGTGAACAAGGAGAGGTCCAGGACAAGGGGGAATGCGATATGTCCCTATATCAATACACTGAGATTAGAACGAATAGTTTTTACTAACTAGAATCCGGATATGAAAAATGTAGAGAGGAAAGACAAGGTAAAAGTCCCTACCGAGAGTTTGACAGATTCTCCAAACATGTCTAACGAAGCACGTTGCACTTGAATACATAGAAGCTGTAACAATTTAGATAGAGAGTGTCAAATAAAAAGAAAAAGAAAAAGATATTATGAGATTACTAGTTTCAATGAGTAAGTATATACATACCTTAGGGAAACGGGCAATGATTAATTGCTTCAGTATATGGGAATAGCTATTTGACCATGGCATTCTTTTAAGATGAAGAGAAGTTTTACAGTCACAGTGGTCGTCTCCACCACAGCTCTTGACTTTTTCGATATCTGTCTGATGAAACCATTTTAAAGTAAGCACAGGTCAGATAGAGTCGTGAAGCATGTTCAAATGTACAACAAGGACTAAAGCTGAGAGATTATATTACCTCAGCTGCTCCTGTGACAGATAAATATTTCAGTGCAGCACCATGCCAGCATCTATGGCAGAAGTAGTTTTCCACTTTCTCGGCGTCAAGGAACTTGTTTAAGCAATTCTCCAAAGTGCATCCCAACATCTAAGAGCATCCCAAAAAGCAAAAACTATTGAGTCATGTTTTTTTCCTGAACAAGTTTTCTATTCACAAAAGTAAAAAACAATGAAGCAATAGGAGAATGAACCTTCCGTAACGTACAATGTTGGAACCACCATGATGGAGTAAAGGAGAAAGAGACAAAGTATGAAAAAACTGAAACTCCAACGAAATCTGCCAAAAACAAGAAAAATCAAATGGGAAAAAAAGTACTTAACAAAACCAAGAGCGAGTTTAAGGGTGAGTAATTACCTGAGACGAACAGATTCGACACATCAACGTACTACCAAGAATCCCATCGAATGGTCCACGCAAATGTGTATGCCATCTCTTGAGCTCTATCAAACCATGGAGGCCTTCACTAGGCGCAACCATTCTCAAGTTGCGAGAAAACATGATATCCGACAGATTACTAGTATTGGTAGGACGATAACAACCAACAATCTCTTGTTGCAAAGAAGAGATCAGATGAAGAAGGGCCTCTGCTGCATCCTATGTTTCATCAAGATCATTAGCTCCTATAGATGATGATGATGATTAAAAGTCAAGTATAGATCTCAAGATTGAAATATTAACCTGTTGGCTTGTCAAACTGAAATTTCTGACATAATGAGTCAATGCCAACATAACTTCACGAGGGCTAGATACTGATTGTCTTCTTCCAACTGTGCAAAGCTCTGGCAGTCGCAATTCACAAAGAAAAAAAGAAAAAAAAAAGATTCAAGCCTAATTGAATTTCATTATCATCCCATTTTGAGCTCAAGATACAGTAAAGTGAAGAAAGAGGGAATCCCTAATTTATACCTTGTAATAAAGTAGACAAAGCAAAAGTAAGAGGAAGCTGCTCATCTTCCTCTGCTTCTCTCGCATCCTCCAAAACCCATTGAAGGAAACTCCGGAAATCTTTGCAGCTCGCGAGAGCCTGAAAATGAAAGGATTGCAAGCAAACTCAATTGAAAAGGGGCTAAACTCGATCAGATTCAATCCGCTAAATCCGAAATAGACAGCATTACCTGAAGGATTGCGTTGAGGAAACAATTGTTGCCGAGATTTTGAAGGCCAGGGACGAGAAAACAATCGTCTTCTTTTCTACCGGAGAAGAGATTTAGGTTGCGGAGTCTACCGTCTTTGAGGGCGAAGACGAAACCAGCTACTCCAAGTAGACTAGCGACAGACAAACTTGAAACCATAAAACTTTCGCTGAGGATACGGAAAATCGCCTTTGCATCGGAAACTCTACAGGAAACCATAGCCAGAATGAGGGGAGATTTTAGAAAATCGATTCGCTCTCTCGTTCGACAAACCTCCAAACCTTCCCAACGAGTTCGATAACTGGTTACAGGAAGCTCATTCGCCGTACCCCGATCGATCGATCAATCGGTCAACCAAAAGTCAGACCATATTTAGGTTCGGTTTAATTAGAGTGAATCAATGATGAATGATTATGATCTATTTACGATTCATTTACATAAATACTGTAGGCCCGGCTTGATTCGAGTGTCGCATTATGGATGGATGTTTGGAAAAGTTTTTAACAGGCCACATTATCATAAGATTATCACAACATAATTAACTGAGAGAATTCTTTGATAATCGTTAGTGTTTGATTCGGTCACTAACTGTTAAAGCTGAGAGATTAATTACATCAATAGGTTGACTAACTGTTAAAGGTTTTCATTATCCAAGTTTCCAAAATCGTATTACAAGAAAATTATCTTTCAGCATACAATACGAGAAACAAAGTAGCAGTGTCTTCTACTACAATGAATAAAGATATTGGAATCAACGAGAAACCATGAAGACACTTGGTCTGTCCTCTTTAGACAGCAACGCAAAGAAGCCAACAACAAGAAACCTGCAAAGATACAAGGAGACAACAGGAACAAAGATATAAACCATACACAATTGACCAGAGTGAATAAAGATCTCAGACATCCAAGGAAGGATAAGAGCTGCATTAGCTCTCAAGCCCGGCGAAAGGCGAAAGCTTTAAACGGCAACTGCGAATGTTTTGAGAAACAAGCCTTAGTTTTATCATCACAGATCTTTTTCATAAAGAAATAGACAAAAACAACTTGTTCAAATAAAATAGAAAACATGAATCGGTTTCAGACATCCAAGGAAGGATAAAAGCTGCATTAGCTCTCAAGCCTGGCGAAAGGCGAAAGCTTTAGGCGGCAACTGCGAATGTTTTGAGAAACAAGCCTTAATATTAATCCTCACCAACCGATCACAAAATTATCAATTCTAAATCAAACAATACAATCAAAAGTGGTCTCAGACATCCAAGGAAGGATAAGAACATCATAAGCTCTCAAGCCCGGCGAAAGGCGAAAGCTTTAGGCGGCAACTGCGAATGTTTTGAGAAACAAGCCTTAATGTTTATCATCATCGACCAAATACAAATCAAGCTCAGAAAATTAAGAATCTAGGAAAATATTTCCCATCCTGAAATGATCAGCGAGAAACCAATTGAGACTGCTGACAAAGTGAAATAGATGGATTAAGATGTGAGGGACTATGTTCAATCCTATAGCACTAACGAAATCTAATTCTGCTAATGGGACATCATCAACTCAGTCCCAATTATAAAACCCTAAACAAGAAAACCAAACTAGATTCAAAACTAAAATGTTTCAGACATCCAAGGAAGGATAAAAGCAGCATTAGCTCTCAAGCCTGGCGAAAGGCGAAAGCTCTTAGGCGGCCACTGCGAATGTTTGAGAAACAAGCCTTTGGATTTATCATCATCAACCTAATCATAAGATCTGATTACCGAAAACTAAACTTGAATGGACGAAACGAAAATCGGACATATTATAAGAAGAGAGGAACGGCACACACCGATTTCGAGGTTTACGGTGGTTTGACGGAGAATGAGAAATGAAATATTTATATAAGAGGAGAGGAGGCGTCCGATGATTAGGGTTTTGTTCCTGCTGACACGATGAACGGTGGAGATCTACCCTTTTTGTTCGGTTTACAGTGGAACAATCGAGATAGTAATTATGGGCTTTATCAATTTCAGTAGAGCCCAAAAATATATTTTGTGTAGTTATGGATGTTACTACGGGCTAAAACTCACGGCCCAATCTGAACTTTTTGTTTGAAAACTGGACAAACATGGAACAGAGACCACGGCGACGAATTTGAAGGTCGAGTCCTATAACTAAATCTAATTGAGCTTAAACATGGGAATCCAGCTTTATATATACACAACTCAAACGATCGACGATATTCGAAAAGAAAGAGATTTGTTAACTTCCACACACAGATCACAAGACAATCTTTACGACGTAGACTACTGCATTATTACTTATTCGTACAGATCAACAGACTCGAACGCAAAAAAAAAGAAAAGAAAAAGACTCGGCGCTTTTAAATTAACTCTCAGTTGTTGCGTTGGTTCCTCCTTTTGTTTGTGTTTTAACTTCCACAGGAGAGACACTCCTCAGGGTTTGTCAAAGAGCAAACCATCTGTGCCATCTTGGCCTCGTTGTCTTCTTCTGTTCCTTCTCCGTCTTCAGAGACATTAGGCTTCAACTGCGTCACAGACAAATGTCAGTTTCGCTGTCTCAGTAACCACAGAATCACACAGTGTAACACAAAACTGGTGTTTACCTTGAGCATTCCAGTGTCTACTGTGAACTTTATCGCATCTGCTGCCGCACGTGATCGCAGATAGTACATCCCCGTTTTCAAACCCTTTTGGTGTTCACAAACAATAACAATCGTGAGATCGAGTTAGTAAATCAACAGGTGCTCGTCATGCTCACAAACAAGACTAACCATTTCGAGAGTTTAAGTAGAGTTTTAAGATAAGGTGTTACCTTTTTCCAAGTGTGGAAGTGTAAGGAAGTGAGCTTCGCAAAGTTGGGTTTGTCCATGTGTATATTCAAACTTTGACTTTGATCTATAAAGCACCCACGATCAACGGCCATGTCAACCACTGTTCTCTGTTTAATCTCCCACACAGTCCTGAGTAATTTTTCAAGAAAGCACACAGGTTAAATAATATGAACACAGAGCAAGCAGAGAATAAAAAGAACCAAGTTCTATACCTGTAAATTGCTTTCAAGTCATCGGGTATCTCCGGGACATTAACAATAGAACCATTCTCATATATTATCTTGTTCTTCAGCGTAGGAGACCAGAGTCCCATATCAGTCAAGTCGTGAAGCAGATGCTTGTTCACTACTACGAACTCACCACTGAAAATATAACGAAGAACAATGAGTAACGCTATATAGGAAATCAGAAACATCACTTAGTGGAGCAATTTTATTCGCTCAAAGAACATACCTCAGGACTCTACGACTGTAAATGTTTGAGGTATACGGTTCAAAACATTCATTATTGCCAAGAATCTGGCTGGTTGAAGCAGTTGGCATTGGTGCCACAAGAAGAGAATTTCTGATTCCATTCTTTGAAATCATATCCCTGAGGGCAGCCCAGTCCCAGCGGTCCGAAGGAATTACATTCCACATATCAGGTTGAAGAATTCCCTAAAGGAATACGCAACCAAAAAATTAGTAACAAGAGTTTATGACAATGTTGTAGAGAATTGAATAGAATTGCTAGGTGTGATGCATACCTTACTCACTGGACTTCCTTGGTATGTCTCATATGTACCTTCCTTGGTAGCAATCTCTGAAGATGACTTTAGTGCATGGTAGTATATGGTTTCAAATATGTCTTTGTTCAGTTGTTGAGCCTGAAATATTATTGCCAAAAGTGTTTAGAACAGAGTACAAGATTACTTCAAAAGGTTGATTAACTTATATGGAACAAGTTTACCTCAGCTGAATCAAACGGCATTCCAAGAAGAATAAATGCATCGGCAAGACCTTGTACACCAATACCGATAGGCCTATGACGCATGTTTGAAGTCTTGGCAGTCTCCACAGGATAGTAGTTCACATCAATTATCTTATTAAGATTAACAGTAACTGTTGCAGTCACCTGACAAAACAGAAAAATAATTTTTTTTAGTCGACATCAGATTGCACAGACATTACAAGTTATCAAAATGCGAACCAAGTAGTTAGGAACTGACCTCTGCTAGCTTATCGAAATCAAAATAACGATTCTTTGAGCCTAAGCTGCCTACAATCTTAGATGGATGTGAGGCCAAGGGAACATCCTGTTGTGAGATGTAAAAATGAAAAAGAGTTATGCACAAAGTGACAAAACAAAATCAAATTTTGAGACAGCTTTTCCACTCACTTTCTCTCTTACGAATCGGGGTAAGGCGATAGAGGCAAGATTGCACACAGCAGTTTCTGTTGGACTAGTGTATTCGATGATTTCAGTGCATAAATTGGAAGACTTTATGGTACCCAGATTTTGCTGATTGCTTTTCCTGTTACATGAATCCTACAAAAGAGTTTCAAAATCTAGTGTGAGAAACAGAAGTTATGATACCGAGTGGTTACTGAATTATGACTCTTTCTTACCTTGAAAAGCATATAAGGTGTCCCTGTTTCTACTTGGGATGTCAATATTTCGTACCAAAGCTGCTGTGCCTGGACAACCTTCTTAGCCTTACCCTAGAGACAGAAACAAACAGAATTAGTTCACATCCATAGAAAAAGGAGAGGTAATTCTGAATGAATGTAGTATCAAATCCATAGATATTAATCATTCACCTCCTTCTCGTACTTAGTGTACAGTTTCTCAAATTCTGCACCCCAACAATCTGCCAAACCTGGAGCTTCGTTAGGACAAAACAGTGACCACTGTCCATCACTCTGGACTCTCTCCATAAAAAGATCCGGTATCCAAAGACCATAAAACAAGTCTCTAGCCCTGTGTTCCTCCTGAGATGGAAAAAATTGTATTGTAAGCTAATTAGTAATTTATATTATTATTAAGCAAGTGAATGATATATTCTTGGTGCAGCTGTACCTTTCCATGATTCTTACGAAGTTCCAGAAAGTCAAAAATGTCAGCATGCCATGGCTCCAGGTATACAGCAAAGGCTCCTTCACCAATTGCAAAAAAAAAAAAAAAAAAAAAAAAAAAAAAAAAAAAAAAAAAAGNCACAAACAAATACGAGAATAGTATCAATATATATGCTGAAATTGATACCTTTCCTCTTGCCGCCTCCTTGATCTACATAACGAGCAGTATCGTTGAATACCCGCAGCATTGGAACAATACCATTGGATGCTCCATTTGTGCCACGAATGTAACTTCCAGTTGCGCGGATATTGTGAACAGAAACACCAATACCCCCAGCTGATTTACTTATAACAGCACACTCTTTCAACGTGTCATATATTCCCTCGATACTATCGTCCTTCATGCAGATGAGGAAGCAACTGCTCAACTGCAAAATTAAACATTTTCAAGCTGAATATCAGTAAAAAGCTAAAACAGATGCAAATAAGGGTTCCAATTAAACAGAAGTACAGGTACATTACTTGAGCCCTTGGTGTTCCAGAATTGAAGAGAGTAGGAGATGCATGAGTGAACCATCGCTGAGACATCAAATGGTAAGTTTGGATTGCGGAATCAATGTCTTCCTTGTGGATGCCAACAGAAACCCTCATGAGCATGTGCTGAGGCCTTTCAACCACTTTTCCGTGGACCTTCAAGAGGTACGATCTCTCAAGCGTTTTGAATCCAAAGTAATCATATTCAAAATCGCGATCATAGATGATCTCACTGTCCAGACGACTAGCATTCTGAAGGAAACCACAAATTGACAGGATATGAGAGGTATTCGAAAAATCAATTTCCATCATTAGACTGAGAGCCTAACACAAGCCATTTACCTTCATAATGATCTGATATACATCATCAGCAATTAGAGGAGCCTCAAGCCCAGATCTCTCATTGACATGTCTGTACATGTCCTCAATCCTGAAGATACCCAAAATCCATCCAAATCAAACACATAAGAATACGTAATCACCGACAAAAACTTATAGATCAGGGGAAGAACACTCACGTCTCGGAAAATGACTTTTTGGTGTTCTTGTGGAGATTGGAGACAGCAATCCTTGCAGCCAGCTGATGAATATAAACATTGAAATATGTAAATTACTCCTCAATTTTGCAAACAATCTTAGACCAGAACAATTAAAAAAAGTTAGTGGATAAGAAATCGATAGCCCGATTAAATTCCTACATGCGTATACAGCAATCAGAAGACCAATCAACCATCACAACACTAAAAAGCGATTCCGGGAAAATTTTGATTCTGGGCATATCAAAACGTAAATCCGAAACTGACTAATCAAATGAAAAAAACTCACGGAGGCGTAATCAGGGTGGTTAGCCGTCATGGCAGCAGCAGTCTCGGCGGCTAACTCGTCGAGTTGAGTGGTGGTGACGCCTTTGTAAACACCGGCGCAGACTTTCTGAGCCACGAGGACAGGGTCACAGTGATCGCTACTAAGCCCATAGCTAAGCTTCTTTAGCCGCGCTGTGATTTTGTCGAAGTGAACAGTTTCCTGCTTCCCGTCGCGCTTCACTACGTACATTTTCTCGTCAGTGTTTTTCTATGAAGAATTCTGTCGAACAGTTGGTGGGCGTGTAATCTGCGAGCACTGTCACGCACAGTCTTATATAAGATTGGTTGGTTAAATGGGAAGGGGGATTTTAATTTCTAGGGCTTCTTGTGACACTTTTTTTTTCCTTGGCTCCTTTAATTTAATGGTCCAACTCCAATTGGACTTTTCGTCCCCGCGCGAAAGTTTTAGATTTTCCCGCCAGCTTCCGAGAGAAGAAAGAAACAAAGGGCTTGTACATCAAGTGGCGGTTAAATTACTTGAACAGATTTGGAGCGTTTACCTCGTTGAATGTGGGCCCAGCTCATGACGCATCCGTGATTTAAGTTTAACCAATTGATCGCATGGGCCCAAATCAGAATTTTACGTTTGCGTAAATCAATTATTACATGTAAATATTGTAATTTATAATATTTGTTATATTTTAGACGATTATACAGATAAGAAAACAATTAGACAAAATTACATGTAAGTAGTGATACTAGTGATAGTTTTAATAAATAATTTCGTAAGGAGATATTTTTTGGGGGTCAAACATGATTTTTATCTGACGAAAAACATATTATGTTTTTAATTTTTTATTATGTTTTGTAGTACGTATACGTACGGTTGTGAATCGTTAATCTTTGACAAAATTTTCAAAGGCGTTATAGGTCGTCGTTTAGGCGCTAAGTGGAAGATCTGAGAAGTCTAAAAAGAGAAGGCGGATGTTCATAACTTGGAGAAGTTGTGCAGTATATATTCAACACAAAATAATGTTGTTAGCCGTTCTTCGTACATAATCAATAACCTGAGAGAGAGGTTTTTGAATTTTGATGAGTGAACAAAAAATCTGGCACGATTATCATTGTACAAGTGAGTTTTGGTAGAACATGAATTGGTCAATGTCGAGTTCGGTTTGTAACATCGTGTAATTTGGACTAAAAAAAAATATGTAAATATTTCGTTAAAGGAATTAATTCTAATAAAGCAAACGGTATTTGTAGACGAGTTTCTTGCTTCTTAATCCACAGTCTCGTGTTTTTCATTTCCGTCTACTTTAATCTATAAAAGTCCCATTAACGATGAAAAAAGAAATTGTCAAACAAGATACTATAAAAAGTTATAGCACAAGTTTGCAAAGCTTTACATTTCTTGTAGCACATACAAATTAAAATCATGGAAAACGATAACATATTTAACACACGCTTTTAACGAACGTCATTAAAACGTAATTAGCCATCGCCTTCTTCGACTATTCAACTAATCACTCGTAATTTCCTTCGTCGCTTTGTAGATACTCGCCAGAGACCGAAATTTATTTTTCTTGTTCCTCTTCATCTTCGTCTCCGTGATAGCCTTCATACAACTACGTCCGTCCGTAACATTCTTATTCCTACACCCGCCGTCGTTTTGCTCCTTTCGGAACATATCATTAATCTTTGAACTAACAGCATCTTCTTGTCGATTCGTATCGCCTCGTCCTCTTTCTTCAGAACCGCCGCAAACGCTCCAGCCAGTACCGCTGCTACAGCTCAACGAATCCTCTTCGCTCAACTGTACTAGCTGCTCCGCCGCTTCCATCTCCGTCTTCGAAAACGCAATCTCTGTTTCTCCCGATAATCCAATCACCTCCATTTGACTGATCTTTTTCGATCGAATAATTAACGAAACCACAAAAACACTTGCTCCTCGATCGAATTGAATGTATCTTGTCTCCCTTTTGACCACTCTGATCACTTTTACGTGTATCGTTTGTTTTTGTTTTGTTTCTGTCGTACTTTATATAAGAAAATAAAAAAGGAAAACTATTAAACCAGAAAGAAAAAAAAGGAAACTACAATGTCGGTTTGCAAGAAGAACGTGTCTTCTAAAAAATTTGCACTTTCAGAGGAGATAATAATATAAAAGTTAATAAACCATAGCTGATCCTGTGCAACCGGGTGTATTTTAATTTCTTGATTTTGAACCGTCCAAGTTATTGACCGACTTCAAGATTTTTTTGTATTGGTTGATCCAACGACTCTTGTGTCTCTCTCTCTGTGTATGTTTCTGTTAATTCTTGGAGGAGATTTAATTACTTTCCATTTTGTAAGAGAAATGCGTTTGACTTCAATTATACGATCTGTCCATGCGAAGCCATATCGGTATCGAAAAGGAATAAACACGTCTTGGGGCCCTTTTGCTTCGTTCCACGTGTTGTCATCTAAATCGTAACCTCATCCCTTGTGGGACATGTGGTGGCTTCACAGCCGTTCGATTCATTTAAGTTAATCATGTTACTAAAAGAGGAAGTTTCAATTTTATTTTTAACCATAACGTTAGTACGTTACTAGTTTGTTTAGGGGTGAATTTGAAAAGTAACCATATTGGAGTTGGGAATAAACGATACAGCCATATCACAATTAGAATTAAATGAGTAGCCAATTGGAATTTTTTCAGACCAAAATACTCTTACTGAATACAAAACCCGTTGTCCTTCGTCATATGATGTCATGCTTTTTTCTTTATCCACCTTGCTGAGTCGAATCGTCTTCACATGGAGAAAGAAATCTCCATCATTCGTCTTTGTGGTTGTCTAGAAATTGCATCTGATACTTCATTTGAATAGCTCCGTGGAGGGGAAAAGCTGGGCTAAGGCGTTTTAGCTATAATTTTTGAGCAGATTTGAAACCTAAACATTATCCTCAATGGGAAAACAGTGGAGGAGAAGCCGAAGACGAGTTCGTAAGGGCGAAAAAACCCTATTGGATGGATGAGTTTGATGCAATTGACCAATGACCACTAAAGTATTGTAACGTATTCATCATCTAAAAAAATGATCTTTAATTCTAGAGCTAGTTTATCCTCCAATTAACTAAAATCCACACTGCCTTCAATTTGATGGAATCTAATTGACCACCAACACAAAACTTCTAAATTTTTACAGATTAGACGAACATAACTATCAATATGTCTGTTCAGCAAATTGGTCGAATAAAATAACGATGAGAGAATATGAAGAAGGGAAGAGACTTTGCTGGTTTTGGTAATATCGTAACTTACATTACCTGTATTCTAGCCAAACGCAATAAATAGTTAGTCGGTTCATTTTGGATTTTTTTATTGTTATGTATGCTAATTTCTCTTTGTTTAGTTGGAACAAAAAAAAAAAAAAAAAGGTTCCTTATCATCCTATTTCAAGAGGCTCAAAAACAAATTTACTTCATTAGCAATAAAAAAAAACTAATTTACTTACTAATTTATTTATTAACAAATAGTAGTATAGATGATATTTATCGTATTATACAATATCTTGGGGGAAAGTAAGTACAAGTACATAAAAAAGGAAAAACAAACAACTCTATCAGTATAACATTATAATAAAAGAATTAATTTAGGGGGGAACAAAAAAGATTTAAAAACTCGTAAAAACTGCACATTTTTGTCTACAACACACTTGCACCCAACAACCACAAAGAGAGTACACGTCATCATCATTAACATTTGCATCGAAAGCTCCAACACAAAAGCTCCTTTACTCTTCCTTGTCTTCGTATCTTCACCATGAAAAAGCCTGTTTTCTTACTACAGAGCTTAGTTTCCACAGTTCAGACCACAAATCTCCAACACTGGGCCACCTTTAGCCACGAACGGATTAACTCTAACCCACAAGAGCGTCAAGATCGAAGCAAGAAGAATAGACCAAACCACAATAATAGTAGGCATTCTATCTTGCTTCCCAAGCAACCCCTTGAGGAATGGATATAAATGAACAATGACCCAAAGAGCGAAGAACAGTCTCCCAAAGAGCGGTCCCCAAGAGTCGTAACCGTTGCTAATTGCGTCCGAGACACCGACAATAACTCCGATGATGTTTATGATCAGAAGCGTTGTCGGAGGAATCAACAAGGTTGTCCATTTGAATAAGTAAAGTTCAGAGAAAGCTCCATCGTCTCCTGCTTTTGACGTGACTGTGAAGTTAGTGTCAACTCCAGCCAGAACTTTGAGCAAACCTTGAAACAGAGCAAAGAGATGCGAAGAAGCCCCTCCGATCACCCAAAATTGCTCGTTTCTCCACCAATCGTCGATTCCGACACCTCCCCATTGCATTTCGAGAATTCCAGTTACTGCTATGGATATGAACATGAGCATGAAGAGAATGCCTGCGTAGTTGCTTATCTGTCAAAGTAAAACACAAAACAGTTAAAGAGAGTTATATTTAGTGTTATGAAATGCAGAGGTTATGATTGTAGTACCTCGGGGACGATGAATTTTCCGGTGAGTAAACAGACAGCCGGGAGAGAACAGTAGACGATCAGTGGAAGAGAAGTCCATGGATAGACAACAGAGTTGATGTAAGAGAATCTCTCCAACCATTTTAACCCACCACCATAACCATACCAAATCGGACAATGTCTGCTCAAGAAAATCTCAACAGAGCCAAGAGCCCAACGCAGGACCTGATTAAGACGATCCGACAAGTTAATTGGAGCAGATCCTTTAAAAGCTGCACGCTTTGGCATACAGTAGACAGATCTCCATCCATGGCAATGCATTTTGAAACCAGTCAAGATATCTTCCGTCACCGATCCATAAATCCACCCAATCTGCGTGTAAATTATAAGCAAAAAATGAGATGACAAGAAAATTTTGTACTTTTCTTTACAAGTCGAAATGTTTTTACCTCTTTTCCCCATTCGGTTTTATCTTCGTATCCACAGCTAATGACTTGAATGGCTTCTCTCAACAAACACGCAGGGCTTGCGTTACGAGGAACTCCACCTTCTTGTAGAAGAGCAGAGGCGACAAAAACCGGAGATTGTCCAAATTTCTTCTCCAGTTTCAGTTGTGTTGCTTCAGATCTCTTCACAACATTTGACACTAACAATGAAAAGCAGCTATTAAGTCTATAAGCTTTCAACAATATAGAAACCAAAGAAGAAAATGTTTTTTCTTTTATTGTTTACCTGGAACGACGGCTCCTTCTTCAATGTTCTCTAGCGCATGAATCTGCTTTGAAGTCTCTTTAGGGTTCTTTTTATTATCTTTAGCCTTAGCCTTAGCTCTACTCTTCTTTCTCAACCCACAGAGCAAACAACACCATTTGGGCCAACAGTTACAGGTTTTGCCAGGTGGTTTCTTCTTCTTTGGTGCATCAAAACCGTAAAGAGCTTGTCTTCTAAAAACACAACCTGTCCCAACGTATATCGGTCCTTGTATCCCATCAAGACCTTTCATGTTAATCTGTTTCCACACACACACACACAAAAATGAATCAAATGAGAAAAGAGGGAGAGAAGTAAAAAACTTAATCAGCAGAACAAAGCAAAAGACTCAAAAAGGACACATACATCAAAGAAGACCACATTGCGATTTGAGTATCGATCGTGTCTATCAATCCCATCAAATCTCTGAGGAAACTGAACATAACAAACTTTCTTTCCGGATTGCGGATCCATCATGAAACACATGGCTTCTCGAATCGCCTTGCTGTTGTTGATGTAGTGATCACAGTCCACATTAAGAAGGTAAGGAGCATTTGACAGAACAGCTGAGACTCGGATCTTCAAGAAAGTGTATGAAAAATACTCGTTTTAGTTTACGAAAGTTGAAGAAAGCGAAACAAAAAAGAAGAAAAGAAAAAGATTCATGATCTTTACCAGAGAATTCATAGCTCCAGCTTTCTTATGGTGCTCAAAACCAGGCCGCTTCTCACGAGAAACATAGACTAGACGAGGCAACTCATTCCCATCGGTATCACGAACTCCGCTGTGTCCCAAGAAGACCTGAATCATTCCGGGATGGTCTCTGACATTGTTGCCAGGCCAAGGAGTTCCATCTTGCATAGTCCAACCTTCCTCAGGCACTTTCTGTGCTGTTGCAACCAATGCATTTATCTTCACCTTAAACTCCTCATATTCTCTCTGCAACCAACAAACAAACAAACAAACAAAAAGGTAAGTTCCATAAACTAGACTCTGAGAAGAAAACTCTTATGATCAGATATACAAAACCTTCATAGCTCGACGTTCCCTGACGAAAGCAGGATGGACTTTACTCTTCAGATAGTCCATCTTCTGGCAGAAATACCACTCGGGAGCTCGTGGCTCGATATTGAACTTCTTGCAAAAAGGAACCCATTTTCTTGCAAACTCGGCCGTATCAGAAAGAGCTTCAAACGTGAGCATCGCAGCTCCATCATCCGATACATAACAAGCGACCTTATCCACAGGATAATCAACTGCTAGGATCGAAAGAACAGTGTTTGCTGTGATCAACGGTGGCTCTTTCAACGGATCCACTGTACTAACAAAAACATCAACTGATGCTAATCCTGATGGTTTCCCTTCCTTCTCGTACCTAATGTAAGAGGAAAGAGAGTTAAGAAAAAAAGACATTTTTCAGATAAGAAGAAGAAGAGTTTTTATGTTTATGAATGTTACCTGAGAGAGAGTCTGTCGAGGTATGTTTCACGTTGTATAGGATACCATTTAGGGAACTGATCAAGAATCCATGACACGGCGAACCATATTTCACATATAACTGATGTTAACCACAATCCATACGCATCATTTACTGGATGTAGAATTCTATAATGGAAGAAGAGACAGAGAATAGCGAGCCGACACAGAATCAACATCCTGTAAGGATTTATTCTGCTTGACCGAATCGGTAGCTTTCTTGACAGAGGTTGTCTTCCTTCATCCATCCTGATTTGATTCACCACCGAAAATGTTTACACAACATCAATAAGAGCAGAAAACCATCAATATTCGGCAACTCCTAGTTATAGTAACTTACATAGGCAAGTCAGGATCATCTTGTTCGTCGTCATCATTGAAACCTCGGCCATCGTTCCCTCCTCCTTCATGCTTAATGACCTGAAGCTTTTCGCCTTGTCGTTTCTTCCACACTTCCATCCGATCCTTCCAAGCAACACTTCCATATCCATATTCTGCTATATCTTTCTGTGGAACCATTGACCTTGCGTGTGCTGTCAACACATACGAAGATAACCATTTCAGAAGATATACAAAAACAAAAACAAAAACAAAAATGATAAATGATAGATGAAGCGAACACATACGAGGCACAGAAGAATCTGTAAACGGTGCAGGATGGACTCGACTCCCATACCCGGTCGAAGGAGGCACGATAAGAGCATGTCGATCGGAATACATATCATCATCCTGTAAAGAAACAAAACATATATACTTTATCAAATCAACAACATCGAAGATGAAACCATTTTGGATTCCCCCTCACCTCATCACAATAAGTCAAGAGAGGAATCTGAGACTCAGGTGGAGCTGAATCCGAGCCACCGCGACCAGTGTTGAGGCGTGAAGAGAGCGCGGCTTCAGCGACATGCTCAGGGTCCATACCATGATCAAACTCGTGCTCGAGATCATCAATGTCGTCTTCTTCTTCGTCGTCTCCATCAACCCGTGGACTCCCTTTAATCCGTTTGAACCGGGTTTTGCACTGAGGACAAGCTTGGTTTCCTTCTCTACGTTCATACTCGTAGCAAGGTCTACAAACCGGGAATGCGCATTCGTTGCACGCAACAAATAGTTCGCCGTTGACCGTCAGTTCGATCTCATCTCCACAAATTTGACATGTTTGCCCACTCAGTCCTTGTACTGATCGTATCTGCAGCAAAATAATAAAAGAAAACAGATCAGTCTTCTTATCTTACTTACATAATTGTGAACCTTCATTTCATAAAGTTCTCATTTCCGCTAAGATAAGATATACATAACTGAGACAATTATTAAAGTTGTTAGTATCATCCCATGTGAATCAGGTGAAATCCAGATTAGTACCGGTTAAGATAATTTTAAAATTCGACTTTCTTAGAACTTATTGCTACCGGGAAGACATTAAACTCAATTCTCAGGACATCTTAATTCCAGCTGACAACATCTTCAATCCCTGCCGACACGTATGAATCATGCAACATTTCGAGGATAAAAAAAAAAAAAACAGAACATGTGGGATGTGGCATTACTCCACCAGAAACTTATAATTTTCAGAAATCTCAGATCAAAAAACAAAAAACTCCATAAAGGTTCACATAATCTAAGATCCAACCCAAAAAATAAATATTCCCTTTTTCGTTACAAATTCAGACAAAACAGAGTAAAATGAAAGTTCTTTTGAGGAGGGTTTTTTTTTACCCGTGCATTCTCATCGGCGTTAATCAACACGAATTCGTTTCTCTTGTGAGACCCAGCAATGAGCCGACCACCAGTATTCATGGCTTCACCGCCGAATCAAGAACAAAAACGAATTTTTTTTTTCTCCTACAGTATCCAGCTCAAAGACATTGACTCGACCCGACCCGGATAACGGATCCAGACTGTTGAGCTTCCATCACACAGATTCAGAGCATGCAGTAGAGAGAGAGAGAGAAGAATAAGAAGGAATAAACCGAATCGACAAATGAGTGTTGTTGGCTCGGGGATTTTATTTATTATTTCTTGTAATTAAATAAAACGAAAAATAAGAGATCCCAAAGGGAAAAAAAAAAAAAAAAAAAAAAAANAACGAATTTTCCCGAGTCTCACGTTCCCAGAGACAGCTATTGATTCCACAAACAGCTAAACCAAAAAAAAAGACAATCGAACTCTTTGGATTTAAGTGATTCACTGATCCTAGGGAATTTTACAAACTGACAAGCAAATGTGATATCAGAGTTTGTGGTAAACTGAGAGAAAGAGGAAAGAGAGAGAGGAGAGAAGAGAAGAGATGCAGACACAACTCCGATAGTGTTGTGTTTGAAAACAGATTATGGACAGCAAATTGAGATCAAATACCTTTTTATACAAAAACTAAGTTCATAAATCAAACAAATAAAATTGAGATGGAAACAAATTATATACAGAGAGAGAGACGTCACAGAATAAGTGGGTCCCGGAGAAAACGACGATGGCCATGGTGATGGTGGAGCTGGACTGTGCTCCACCTACAAGAGTTGGTAAGAGGGAAAAAAGGAGTTTTAGTTTTCTAGCTATACTTTTAGACTGAAACGATGATATTTTGAGGGTGGTGTTTCTGGGTAAATGGGAGAGTGAAAGCTTAACTGTTTACCGATACGGATCCGGGTCCTCGTGATCGGGTCCAAATAAATGTCGTTGGTTTTTACTGCGCTGTAATTTCATAAATAAACCAGTCCACAATTTTTATAAAAATGTACATTCGCTGATTCGCACCAAATATCATTGTAATCTTTTTTAGGAAAATTGGAAAGAGAAATAGTTATTGTTTTGTACGATTAACTTTAAATTTTATGATTAGACGATCGGAAATTTTAATCTGTTAATTATTATACCATTTATTATAAACTTCCAAAGTTATCAGCACGTGAATATTGCAATGGTGCAAAAAGAAAACTAAAGTTGATAAGCTTTTTTTCTCTTTTTGTGAAGCTTCTAAGTAGGTATAATAATACTTTGGTTATCTTAATTAATTTAATTAATGTTATGCAAATCCGTGACCGTTGGATCAGTATCTTTCCAGGGCCAACTCTGAATAAACAATTTGTAACTTTGTGGTTTTAAAACATTTTAGTAATTGAAGATAAATATCCTGTCGGTGGTGTAACCTTTTTTGTAGTTGTTTTGTATTTTTTTGTAGTATAAATATAACTTTGTTTTGTTATTTATATCAATTACTAAAATATACAAGCAGCCGACAAATCATATTACCTTACACGAGCAGAAAGACCAAAATAGAATTATCGAGAGGGCTCCTTACAAATTGAACAGGTTTATGTCAATAAAATTATGAATATGTCATGATGCTCTTACTAAGTATTCAATATTTGTTAGAACAGACGATGTTATTAATGAGCTACTATATTGTACTGAAATAACGTAAACATGGTATTGTTGAAATGTCTCCGTCTTTGCAGTATTAGGTTTGGATTGATTTATTTGATGTCGAAATGATAACCAATTCATTATTCGGATGGTACGAACTTATTCTTTCTATCAAATTAATATATGATGGCCACAAGTGAACTACAAATAAAATACGTTCAATGCGGTCATGTATTGTAGTTGTTACAGAAAAATGCCTTATTTTACCAGCCAGTGGCTGAAAAAAATATAGATGGTGAGCACTAAGAGCAAGAAACTAAGATACATAAAAACAAAAATACCACTAATTTATACATAAATACGGTTAATTTAGGGGAGAATCGGTTAGATAACGATAATGTATGTGAGATGAATACTTGTTGCGTGTAGTTTTTAGAAATCTACTACAAGAATTTGAATACGTGTTGCAGAGAAACTATATAGTTGTGCATTCGGTATTCTTACAATTTTGATTCTCGTCTAATATAGTTCGTGGTATTCTTACTGTTGACTTCAAAAGCGTTATGGCATTATTATCGGGGGTACAAATATTCGTCGGTCGATACGGGCCATTATTGATTCAAAAGCATTCGATGGCCCTCAAGGCTCCACCAAATCGGACAATATATAATTGTTTACTGTTGCGAATGTCAATTTCTATAACTATTTTGCGCAAAAAAAAAAAAAAAAAAAAAAAACANACCGACGGATACTATATTAAAAAGTAGATGATTTGCCAAGAGAAACATTGTGTTTTTTTTTCGCTGGCTTGAATTAGTTTTTTGGCTTGAATTAGTTCTAGACGTATTACATTGTTTTAGGTTAGCGAATAATAGACAAGCATCTCGCTCTTATATTTTTTTCCAAACGAACAATCGTGTTATCACTAATCGTTAAGAACATAGTTTAATTTTATCGTTAGTTTTATTGTTAATTTTATTTGTACTCTAAATCATATTTTTGGCTATTCGAGACTTACATTTGAAAGGTGCCAACTCTTCTGTCTATTATATGATAAATAAAATTTAATATTATAGCTATAGGTGTCAATTACTCGTGTCTTTTTCGTGTTAAATTTGGCTCAGAAAAAAAAAAAAAAAATTTTAACTACTTTTCCTATTTGTGCACTGTGTTCTGTGATGGTACTCACAACATGTCGGTTGCTATTTGCCTGTTTACACTTTTTTATAGTTTTGAAATACAAACAAAATTTTCATGTTATAATTGTATCCTTAATAAACCACATATAGTCAGTTTAAACAAGTATAATGTTGTTAGGAACATAAATTATCCTGAATTTTTTTTCCCTTCGAAGCTCGTTTTGTTGGGTTTTACTATCCTAAATATTGCTTAAATTATAAAATAAATTGGTCAAACCAAACCAAGATTCGAACTATACGGCCAAGCTGTTCCCTATGAGATCTAACAATTTGATTGGCAGTGCCAAAGCCTATACACGTGGTTCGATCAACATCGGCTCCTTTACCCTCCTAAACCGGTTATGATTGTTATGATTCGTAAATCCGAAATCCGAAGGAAGAACTTACTTAATATTTTTTTTTTTAATATGGAACCAACGTATACATATATACACGATCACGCTTCGTGAATTGCAAGTTATATAATAGCATTGCGTATGTAAAAGGTACGGTACATCATGCTAATGCACAATAGACTTACGCAGCTATTAAAATTCACATGATAAAAAGTGCTTTCTGATTAGTTAATTTAATTGTTCAATCATCGGACTAGATGATTAAGATTAAGCCTCCTAAATCCTTCGATTCAGCCGTTAAAAGTCAAATCCCAACCAAAAATAATAAAATAATTGCCACGTGTTTGACAGATAAAAAATCAAACAAAAAGAATTGCGGCTGCTGGGATTCGAGCCCAGGTCTCCACGGCCACAACGTGGAATTCTTACCACTAAACTACAACCGCCTTTTGATGTTTAGGTTGGATCAAAACGTTATTTATAGAACACATATAAAAACCTTTCGTATGCATTATCCGTAACCTGTGTTCAAAATTTCGTTAATCGCTATTCAGTCGGTCGGTCACTGATTAGCGATTTTTCAAAAATCGGTGATAAATCGGAGATTAATCGGTGTATAATTTTTACTATATTTTAATATATTTTTAAATTATATATATATATATTTTTTTTGTATAACATTAATACAAAAATCATAAATTCATACAAAAGATTATATTTAGCATTTTTACTAATACACAATTTTGTTCTTCATTTTTACTAATACACATCTACAGTATATATATATATATATATATAAATTTAGTTCTTATGAGTTGTGCCACNATATAAATTTAGTTCTTATGAGTTGGGCCACTTTCAACACAAATAGTTTTCAAATTTTATTAAAACAAAAAGGCCCAAACGACTTTAGCGATTAACCGGCCGAATTTTTCAATAAATCGGTCGAATTTTTCATTAATCGGTCAAACCACGGTTGACCGATTAATTATGTCGATTAAGCAAAATCGGTACGGTTGACATCCGATTAATGATTAATCGGCAAATCGGCCGATTTTTTGAACAGAGTCCGTAACTCCTCTTCACTTTCTTCAGCAAAGCCTAAACGCTTCACTAATCCCGTATCAATTACTCTTCATCACCATTCACCACTAATCAATTACTTTCGATCTTTCAGCTTCTCCTACTTCCCACTACATATAAACCTTTTATTACTCTTAAATCACCCATCAACCCAAAAACATCAGTATAAATTCAAACCATCGCAAAGCCAATCTAATCACACAACACACAAAATTCAAAACCAAAGCAATCATAAAAAAAATGGCTTCAAACTCCACTTTCGTTTTCGCCACCGTCCTCTTCCTCTGCCTCCTAAACACCACCGTCTCCGGCAGAGATATCCTGGTGGAATCAACCAACATAGCGGCAAGGCTCCAAAGCGGAGGACTCATGGAGTGTTGGAACGCATTATACGAGCTGAAATCATGCACTAACGAGATCGTTCTCTTCTTCCTTAACGGAGAAACCAAACTCGGTGTTAGTTGTTGCGACGCCGTCGACGTCATCACGACCAATTGTTGGCCGGCGATGCTTACTTCTCTCGGATTCACGTCGGAAGAAACTAATGTCCTCCGCGGCTTTTGTCAGAATCCAAACTCCGGCGACTCTTCTCCAGCTCCTTCTCCCAATAAAGCTTGATTGTGATTACCATAATATATAGCATATGGTTATTAATAAATTTTCTAATTTGTAGTCCCGTTCCATTGATTTGCGCTTGCGTTTTGCACTTCTTTGTATTTACCAAATCAAAGATTGATCATATTTGACGCATTACAAGCTATTATAATTTTAATCTTGGATCAACAGTTTTGTGTTTTGTTTTAGATCATTTTATTCTATTACCAAACGAAAGATTGATATAATCAACCTTTTTAAAACGAAGCAGAAAGACTTTTGAAGCCAGAACATGATATGAAAAAAACAGAGAAGACAAATAAAGTGACTTGTTTCAGAAGAAACCGATTCACAAACATGAAATAGAAAACATAACTCGAGAGACGGAAACACAACGAAAGCACAAGATTATGACATAGCTTTAAGAGTCCTCCATGGTCTAATCTTAGATTCGGCTAAGTCATGGAGGGCTCAAGGAGTTAGCCACGTCGATCACAAACCTGTACCTAACATCAGACTTAGCAAGCCTCTCCATTGCAGAGTTAATCTCATCCATCTTAATCAACTCAATATCAGCCGTGATGTTGTGCTTAGCGCAGAAATCAAGCATCTCTTGCGTTTCCTTCATCCCTCCGACGTCACTTCCTCCCACCATTTTCCTTCCTGTAAATAGCAAGCCGTGTTAACTTGTGTCACACGTAATAAGATTCTGAAGAGAAAGTTTTCTAGGTTTTTTTTTTTTTTTTTTTTTTTGTGTACCGAGAACTAGTGGAAAAATTGGTAGCTCGAGAGGCTTCTCAGGTAAGCCTAGAGTAATGAGTTTTCCGTTGACTTTAAGTAAACCGAGCAACGGAAACAGAGCATGCACTGCTGATACCGTATCGATAATGTAGTCCATACTTCCAATTGCAGCCTACGTTATATAAACAGAGTTTTTGTTGTTTCAATTTCATGTTCATTCAGCTCACAAACCGATTAAACCGGATCGTAATACTACAAAGTATAAAAGATAAGTCTTTGTTACCTTCATCTTTTGAGGATCGGATGAAACAAGAAACGAATCAGCACCAAGTCGATTAATGGCTTCGTCTTCTTTACTAGGAGAAGAACTAATGACAGTGACTTTCAGACCAAAGGCTTTACCAATCTTAACAGCAACATGACCAAGACCGCCAAGTCCAGCCACACCCAAATGCATCCCTGGCTCAGTCATACCGTAATACTTCATTGGACTATACACTGTGATTCCAGCACACAGCAACGGCGCACCCGAATCGCTCGGTAAACCCTCGGGGAACCGCAAAACAAACCGTTGGTCTACCACAATGGTCTCAGAATATCCACCGTAGTTCTTGGTTCCATCGGATCCAATCGCATTGTATGTGAAAGACATTTGAGGACAGTAGTTTTCAAGATCCTGGTCACACGATTCGCAAGACTGGCACGAGCCAGTGATCACTCCTACTCCTACACGATCTCCTTCTTTGAATCTGGTCACGTTTTTACCGACTTTTGTAGCGATCCCAACGATCTCATGCCTGGTTTATATAAAAGGTTTTGTTATATAATCGAAAAATTGTTAAATACTACAAGATATTTGTATGATGTTTGTTTCAAATTACCCGGGAACTACAGGGTAATACGAGTATCCCCAGTCGTTCTTGATGGTATGTAAATCAGTGTGGCAAACTCCACAATACAAGATCTTCACTGTCACATCATTTTCACCATTGTCTCTGTAGATCAAAAAATGATCCGATCGATCAAGATGTAAAACTTGTTTTACGAAAAAAAAAAAAAAAAAAAAAAAAAAANACAGATCTCAGACAAAAACTAGTTTCTCTCAAACTTAAATCGGAAAAAAAAAAAAAAAAACTATTACATATTTGATCCCAGATGATATAAACCAGAGCATTTGTTGAAACTAGTTCGAAATTAATGATCTAACTAACAGTAGGGACATAAACAGAGTACGAGGAAGATCTTGGATTTTGGTCAGAGAACAATATAATGAAACAAGAAATTGATGAGAGTATTGGAACCTTCTAGAGAAATGGAAAGGAGAGAGAACGCCGGATTTGTCTCTAGCAGCCCAACCAAAGGCTTTGTTCGGATGCTCTGTTTCTGGAGATTTGGCCATTGTTTCTGGCTCTGTCTTTTTCTGAGTGAGAGAGTTTGGGTTTATGTTCTGTAGTTCTCACAAGAGAGTGGTGCATATATGGGCAGTTGCAGAGGAGAGAAAGTAGCTCGAGCCATTAATATCCCTTTTATTGCTCTCTCAGTAAATTACGAAACTAAATAGGAAAAGTAGCTCGAGCCATTAATATCGCTCTGTAATTGCTCATCTATGATTATCGGGAGATAGGCGTTGTGGATAAAACTTGAAGCAACAATCTCGACATTTAACAGTTAATGCTTTCTTCTTCGTTTCCCATTGTTTACGTAATCAGTTTTATGATTTATCATACGAAGAAAAATAGTAACGTGGTTCAACAAAGGTCCACAAGGATTTGATCAAATTCACTCTAAACAATGTTCTTCCTTTCATTAATTGTCGTCCATGAACTGGTGGTGGTTAGTAGTGGCCGCGTTTATAACTTCAACAAACTGTTGAGACGTGTCTCAATGGCATTGGCTGTTTACTACTTGTATAATTGAGAAGTCGTCGGGGCTCGAGAGTTTGGTGGCCTCTTCAATTTGCTGCAGTTAACAGGTTTGTCGAGAGTTAGCTGTCCTCACAATTAAATGCTCGAAGTCCGGATCCGTCTTCGTATCCGGTTCCTTACCCGAGCGTTAGATATCTAAAGCCCAGCCAAGCCCATTAAAGCCTTCCATAGTTTTCCAAAGTTTGATGCTATGGCCCGTCTCTGCCCGTTTGAATCGAATAAAAACACTCATGCGCTTTATAAAATGCAAACGCAGAAAAATAGTGCTTCAAATGAAATCTAGCCTGAATCTAGCAGTAGCAGTGTCACAGTGTGAGGAAATAAAGCGTGTCTTATCCGTATAATAAACTCAGCGTTTGTGATTTGGTATAGAAGCCAAACATAATCTTAACCAAAAAAAAAAGTCCAGGACAAGCGTTTTATACCAAGACCGCTAAAAAGAAATTAGCGTTTCAATTCAAAGGGTCTTTCTTTTTTAGGGTGACGAAATGCGGAAATATGAAATCTGACGTTTTCATTCATATAATAAGTCCAGCGTTTGCATTTAAACAAACATAATCTAAACAAACAAAAAACCCGGAACAAGCGTTTTGATGTCAAAAAACGTAAACGTAAACGCAGAAACTAGCGTTTGAAGCCTCTTTCATTGCGCTGCTTCTCTTCCGACTTGATCTGGTTTCGCCTCTGCTTCCGTCTTCTTAGCAGTCACACTGTCGATCACTTTCTCGCCACGAACGGCCTCTTCGTTCATAACCTTCTGATCACCAGTCGGAGCTATTGACTCCGTTATCGGAGATTTTTTCGCTGTTACCGGAATTTTTGTCTCTGTTTCCGGAACTTTTGACTCTTTCGCCGGAGATTTTGCCTCTTTCTTCGGAGATTCTTCCTCCTTCAAAGCTGTCTTCAAATCTACAGTTAACGGCATCTTTTCCGGTGTTGTCTTCTCATCTTCTTTCACTTTCTTCTCTGCCTTGTCCTATTACACAAAAAAACACAAACGATATACAAAGATGAATATAATTAAGAATCAACATCCCAAGAATGTCTACATTATGCATGTTAGTAAATTCGTAGCGACTTACTTGAAGGAATAAGTTGCTAAGAGATTTTGCAGCGTCGTTCTTATGATCTTCAAGAAGTGAGTCCTTAAGCTCCTCCGGCACGGGAGCACCCACTTCCGACAAAACTTTTGGCTTAAGTGCACAATTCCCCATTTAGCCTTTGAATTCTCTTTCTATTTCTTGTTCGATTCGCTATTAAGAATACGAGCTATTATATAGGTGCGCGCGCACACACACACACACACACATGTATGTAATGTATCCTAGTTCTGTATATAATTGTGCCCGTTCATCTCGTTACGCGGTTAGCTAAATGACGAGGTGGGGGATACAGAGAGGCCCATAGAAGAAAATACATTGATTTTTTAAATAAACATTTTATATCATAACATTATCAGATTGTTGTGTCATTTACTCTCCACAGTCCACACTTAACATTCGTTCAAATTGACCTATTGGTGGAAGGCTGTATGTACATTTGTATAAGAGATCGTAGTTATAGAGTCTCTCACTAAATGATTAAATATAATTAGTACTTTAGTGCTTGTAAATTGTAATCAAAGGGAAAAGATTGTTTATTAATAGAGCTTTAACTTTTTCTCTTCCCCTTTGGTAATCTAACACAAAGGCTGGCGAAATTGGCGTTGGACGATTTGTCTGGTGAACATTACCAATATTATGGTTACATAAAGTTGGTGAAAAAAGAAAGCAGATAGTTTTACCAATAATAAACGGGTTTAAGAGTAGACTGCAAGAAAGTTTGAATTCACAAATTATTAGTTGGTAGGGTTTTAAGTTTGATTATGTTCGCTAGAATGCAATAAACAATTTTAAACGTGTTTGCTAGAATGCGGATAAAATGATGAATAAGTATTTGAGATATTAAATATCCCCATCGATGCTTCTTCAAACAGTCTAAAATCAAGCAACACGAACCAAATTGGGAAAACAACATGTCATATAACTGACACAAAGCAAGTAGCCTTAAACAGAGCAATATCAAGTATCAACCCATGGACGCTTCAAGATCAAGACCAATGCTAATGATGGTGTCACCGAGGAACTCCCAGCTCTAAGAGACGATGAGAAATAGGAAGAAAATCAGCAAACAAGATTTAGAAAATGAGAAAAGAAGGAGACTTTGCGTTGTAATTTGCATGAACAATCAAGACGAACACGGAATTTGACATCATGAACAAAAGAAAGGAGTTTGCAGAAAAAGATCCCAAACAGCGATAGAAAATCGCAAGAGCTTTGAGGAAACAAGTCTTTGTGAAACCATAACAATACATGATTAAAAACAGCTATTCTTGTTCATTCATTGGATGCGGGCAAGTCCTAATATTTCGATTATTTTCGCCTTAGAAAAGATCCAGCAGACCGGGGTCACAAAGGCGTGGCAAGTCCTATCGCATTGAGTAGAAGAACCACAAGTCAGAGATGCAAATCTTTAGCACATAACACAATCACGTAAAGAATATAAGACCAACCATACATCTCAACAAACTCATATTTCTTCTGTAAGAGAGAAGTATCAAATTTCTTCCTTAGTTTTTGTCAAAGTTTTAATCTCTCACAAAAATGATTGTAGTTAGTGAAAACCCTCTTGCCACAGTTATGCTTCTAATCAAGAATATCATCCCATTTCTAAAGCGAGATTCTAGCTTACTAAACGATGAATCTCCAGGTTCATTTGATGTTCTCCAAACTCTCCAAATGCCGTAAAAACCACAGAAAACAGATAACAACTAGCACAAAGACAACATATTGAAAGAAAATGATGAAAATTTACCCTGGGAAAGCAAGCTCCAACAGGAGGAATCAGCAGCGATGCTTGACCGGAGCCGAGCTGAAGCAACCGCACTGTGAAGCGGAATCATCGTTTCAACGCCTCCCAAAGCCGAGAGAACCCTTCACATTGCATTGAGATGATTTCTGATTAAACATCACGATATTCTAGACCAAGAAACTGTGTTTAATTTCGTGAATCAGCTGAAAATGAGTGCTCACCTTGAAGCGCGAGGGATGGATTGGGACACTGAAGGGAAAGGGGATGGAGTCGTTGTTGGTTTAAGATTGAGCGATTTTTGAGTAACGGTTCTGGATCTAGATACTAAGTTTCTGGAACCTGCCATTAACGCTGATCTGCAAAACGATGCCATCTTTGATTTTGTTTTTTCTTGAACGGGAATCTGCTCAAGGAGATGAGGTAACGCAATGAGACCGACGACATGTGAACAGATCACTAAACCCTACAACCAAAACGCCGTCGTTTCTGAATTCCAATAAATAACATAAATTCGTCCCTAACTTTTTATTTGTTCACATACACCCTCATTAAATTAAAAACTGTGAATAAGTACAAAACAACGATCAAATGGGTCAATTTCTGAATGTGTGGTAGAAGTTATTTTCACCTCGAACAACCAATTAGCAAGGTCGCACGCATGTTTCCACGAAGAATTTCCAATTATTCTCTCTTGATTTTTATCTCATAGATGAAAGAGATTTTTTGTCTCAATGATTAAACTTTTTATGTTTTTGTGATTTCGATGATTAAACTTTTTACTATGTTTTTGTGATTTAAAACATAGAGAGAAGAATTTTGTCTGTAGTAAGCTTTTATGTGATGTTGGTAAGGGTACATTTTCTGTGTAGTGTCTAAAATCACAAATAATATTACTACAAGAAAAATAATTTTAAAATTTATTTTAATCATCCAATTTTACAGAGCGTTTGTTAGAAAAAATTATCACGTTTAATATAAATTTTTTTTATCTAGCACCAAATTTTTCATTTCGTGTGTGCATTCTCTGATTACTAGATTCCTTTCCACAGAACCACCGACGGAGATTACGTACGGTCCGACTCCAACAAAAGATGAAAGCCAAGAGGAGGGCTTGATTGGACTATTGAGGAACAAGATCTTAGTAACTTCTTACCAAATGCCGTATCAGTGATAGAAAACCAACCACGGTGGTCGAGGGACACCATGATAGAAAACATCCTCTGTTGCTCCCGTGTTCTTACGGAATCACCACACGTCGGCCGATGAAACAAGACCGTTCATCGTTTTGGAGGTTACTTTGAGATGCGTGTGATGATTTATCGGCACATATGAAAAGTAGAGCAGCGCTAAGTCTAGACTTAGATAGAGAAACTCGATTAAATCTTTAATATTATTGGGCTTTTTAGAATATGGGATTTACAAATTCAAACCCTTTTTCTTGTCGGCAACTTTTCAAGCCCAAGGAGAATCTACAAATGAATTCTATCATTAAATAGGGTAAATCTAATCCCTCGGAGTAAACTTAGGGCCTATGCTGTAAATGTGAAAGTAAATGTACTTGATTGAAAATAGGCTATAACATTGAAACCCTTATTTTCCAATTTTACGTAACTTTTATTTTGTGGCGTTTACGCTGTTCGAGACCGGAGTATAGTAGAGTTAGCCAAAAATTAAAATTGAAAGAATCAGTTTGAGAGAGGGTTATATTGATATACGAGAGAATCAAAGGATTATGGCAGAAGAGGCGATACTAGGGTTTCTGCATAACAACAGTGAAGAGATTACTGATTCGGGTCAATTTTCTGCCGAGCACAACCTTGACCACAACGAAGTCGTCAATGTCATCAAAAGCCTCCATGGCTTCCGTTACATCGATGTTCAGGTATTCGTTCTTCGCCCTCTAATCTGAAATCTTGTATCCCTTTCCATACGTGGGATATTAAATCTGGGTTTATACTTGCGAAATCTGGGTTTACACATTTTACCGGGTTTAAACCACTAACAAGGTTTAGTTGACTATTATTGAACAGGACATTAAAAGGGAGACATGGGTTTTGACTGATGAAGGGAAGAAATATGCTGCTGAAGGAACACCAGAGGTCCAACTTTTCTTAGCTGTGCCAGAAGAAGGTAGCATATCAAAAGATGAGCTCCAGGTGATTACAATGTATATGTGTATGTATGTAGATGGTGGGATTTGTTAGTCGTGCTTGATATAAGAGCCGTAAAATTCTTTGATATTTCAGAAAAAGATGGCTCCTTCGGTCTTCAAGATTGGCTGTTCTCAAGCTGGAAAAAACAAGTGGGTGGAAATGGGAAAGCAAGTCTCCAGGAAGGTAATGCTTGATTGTTCCCTTTTGTACTTTATTTGAATCAATTAAAACCTTCGGATTATTTCGCCTGCAACAATAGCTCTGAACCATTTTATTGTAGGTCCAACATGTTGAAGATAAAGTGAAAGCGCTGCTCTTACAAATACAAGAAGGGAAGGTTTGTGCCATGTTATATCAGCATGGATTTTTATATTTGCCTTCAAAATTCATATTGATTTAAGTATCCCTTTCTTCCTTTCAGGACGTTGACAAAGACGGTATCAATTCTCTCAAAGCCAGAAAACTCATTGCACCACAGTAATTGAGTCCCACTTTTCCTCTGTGTTTTGTTTCTTTTGTAGACATTATCAATATCTTATATCCTTTTCTCTACTTCTCAGGATATGGAAGGGATATTCCGTAAAGAAAGGTCCTAATTTTGCTCCTGAGAGAAAGAAAGTGGCCACTGATTTGACTCGAGAAAATTTACAAAAGTTTGTTCGATACCTTGCCTTTTTCTTCTTTATTAATGCTATTATAGGTGGTATATGCAATTAAGATAGGGAATTGGTACTTACCTGCAGCTGGAAAGAGTTAGAGTTTAAAGAGTATAACTTCAATGCCAAAGGAGCGCCTCTTGAGGCTGGGCATCTTCACCCCCTTCTCAAGGTAAGCTGACAAAAAAAAATCGTTGTATCGCTCTATTGCAAGCTTGTGTTTTGTATAGCTCATTTCTGTGTATCAGTGGTTATCGTTTCTACTGTTGTACATGTCTTGAGTAACCTTTTTAAAAACAAACTTCTTAATTTTTATGTTCTTTCTCTTTTTTGGTGTTTTAGGTGCGGAAGCAGTTTAAAGACATATTTGTTCAGATGGGGTGAGAGAGACTTTTTGAATATGTTGTAAAATCTCCATTTCTCTGTTGATGGTCAAAATTAATGGTGAGCCTTATGTGATCACAGGTTTGAGGAGATGCCAACAAACAACTTTGTGGAGAGCAGGTATCGTCGAGCTATTGCAGAATCATATTTAATGGCCTTTAGTTTTTCATGGAGGCTTAGTGAGATCTTATTAGACACTTGTTACTGTTTTTCGTTGGCTGATCTTTAAGCTGTTTCATATACAATGTAGCTTCTGGAATTTTGATGCATTGTTCCAGCCTCAGCAGCACCCCGCTCGTGACTCTCACGACACCTTCTTTCTAAAAGGTTCAGATCTTCAATGCTTAGTCACTGAATTTGTTGTTTGAGACAGCCTTTTCTCGGTTGCTTGATGAGATCTCAATGGCGATCTAGCTCTTAATTTGAAGTTTGTAAATCTTTGAATGTAGATCCTTCTACGACAAGGACACTGCCGGAAGATTATGTTGAAAGGGTGAAACGTGTTCATGAGTCGGGTGGATATGGATCAAGAGGGTAAATGACTTATATCAGTGCATATTACCTCGTATAAGGCATAACGAATTTGTAATCACTCTGAATTGGCCTTTTGCACTGAAGGTATAATTATGATTGGAAAAGAGAAGAAGCAAACAAGAATCTTCTCCGTACTCACACAACGGCTGTTTCTTCTAGAATGCTTTACGCACTAGCACTGGTCTGACTAGACTTAAGCTTAGCGTTTCAATTCTCAGTCCAGAACTGTCTTATGTTTCTAAGTGATTCTCTTATCTTGCTGCAGAAACCTTTTGTGCCCAAGAAGTACTTTTCGATTGACCGTGTCTTCAGAAACGAGGCTGTTGATCGGACCCACCTGGCAGAGTTCCATCAAATTGAAGGTATAGTACTAGTTTGTTGGATGTTGTCATATTTGGGAATTATTTCAAAGTTGGCATCATGTTCTGTCGAACTTCGTTATCTCATTTTCAATCAATTTCATGGTTTGATCAGGTTTGATATGTGATCGTGGCCTTGCATTGGGAAACCTGATTGGTGTTTTAAACGACTTCTTCTCACGCTTAGGTAAACTCTTCCTTAATTCTGCTATTGTTCTTAGCTATAAGCAAAAACTCTTTACGCGATCATGCTTTTCAGGGATGTCAAAGTTGAAGTTCAAGCCAGCTTACAACCCTTACACAGAGCCAAGCATGGAAATTTTCAGGTAATGTGTTGAACATTTGTAATCTTCTGAGATGTATAAAACAGAGACAAAAGGTACAACTTTTGTCTGTTGGTGGAATTCAGCTATCATGAAGGTTTTGGGAAGTGGGTGGAGATTGGGAACTCTGGAATGTTCAGACCGGAAATGCTTTTACCAATGGGTCTTCCCGAAGATGTTAGAGTCATCGCTTGGGGTCTTTCGCTTGAAAGGTACCATTTTTCTTCTTCTTTCTCTTCAACATCTCAGGGCCATTGCTGATTCTTTTCTCGACTTTCGTTCATAAACCAGACCGACGATGATATTGTACGGTATCGACAACATCAGAGACCTGTTTGGACACAAGGTGACCATAAGATCCTTTTTCTTCTGTAGACTATGATATTCCCTTGTGTCCATTGGTAATTATGCTCAGTCCGTGTTTTGTTCTTGGTCGCAGGTGGATCTTGATCTCATTAAACGGAATCCAATCTGCCGAGTTGGAATCTGAGCTATGTTTTTGATTGTCTTCTTGATTCAAGATTCTCCTTTATTTGTTAGTCTTTTTGTTGATCTCTTTATACTTCCAATTCTACATCTCCGAATCAATTGCAATCTAACCTTTCATAACTTTTTTGGGGATATTGACATTTCAGTTTGTGTTTACTTGTGACAAGATGTTATTATACCTTGAAAACAATTCACATCTATAAGAACTAAGAAGAATGAAACGATATATGGGACTAAATAATTCTAGCTCTAAAATAATATCAAAACAAAATAATACTCGAGAGGCACATGAGGAATACCTTGATAAGAATAAGATACAGCAAAGCAGCCCAGTGGGCCTCACTTATCACTACAGAAGCTTTATTTATAAATTATTGCCAACTTTTGGATTCCCACCTCACACAAAACAAATCGATCATATTAACCCCAACGACAAAGATTATCAAATCAAAAGTCGCCGGGTTTGGATTTTGATCATCGGAAATCGACAAGATTATACTCCGTATATAGTTTTATCAACAGTGGAACAAATCATAACCACAAAAATAAATTTAAAAAATTGAAAAGAAAAAAAGAAAGTAAAAAATCTTGATCGTGTGTATTCATTCCTTGTGTCTATACATCTTTCATACTTCGTCGGCTCGATGCGCCACGGCTACTTTCCCTCGCCGACGATCCCATCGCACCACTGGTTCTCCCTAAACCCTCCGCTTGAGACAGAAGGCTACTCGTTCCCGCGGCGACTGGATCAGACACGCTTTGTCTCCAACTACCGAATACGCGTCCACTACTCGACGATCCTCTCGAAGATCCCGTCGTACGGAATCTCTCCGACTCGCTGCTATCTTCTCTGACGACTCTCAGAGGATTCTCCAAAGCTTGGACTATATGTCTCATTAGTGGTCGTTTTGATGGTTTTGGGTTAAGACAAGATCTAGCGACGATTGCCATCGCCCAAACTTCTTCCAAGAGGTCTTCGTCGACGAGAAGAGATTGGTCTAGAATGTTTGTCACTGGCTCTTTCTCTTGTGATGAGATATGTGGCAAAATCTCGGTCAACATTTTTTTGAACTGGGCTTCTTCGCATGAGCTGATTCCGAGTTTTCCTGTGATTAGCTCCAAGAGTATCTTCCCGAAACAGAACACATCGTATGCACAAGTTGCTGTTGCTGGAGAGCCTGGAACACTTTCTTGAGAAGACCTGAAGTAATCGGAAAGGCAGAAGAGAAGGATGTTGTTAGATGTTACATTTAGAATTGGCTAAACTAATTATCCAACTCTGTTTCTGAGTTAGAGACACTAACTGGGATAATCTGCTGAGCAGCCGGGCGATTTTCCGAGGACGGCCATTGTTTTCTTGATGACAAGCTTTGCTAAAGCTTCCAAGCCTCACTTCAAACTTATCATCCAGGAGAATGCTGCTTGCTTGGACATCTCTTTAAACACAGTCACGTTGCAAAACTCAACATTCAGTAGTACTAACAAATGGTGGATTGAAATGTTAAAAAAAAGGGATGATTTTTATATACCTGTGGACGATAGATGGTGAGCAGTCGTGATGCAGATAAGAAAGTCCCTCTGCTGCTCCCAACGCGATTTTCAACCTGGTGATCCAATCGAGAGACTTCAATCCATCGTCCACAATGGAGTTCGATTTATAGAAGAGTGAGCTTGGTAAATCCCTGTTTGGCATGTACTTGTACACCAACAACTTAAGACTCGTGCCTTGTAAGCATTTTCCTAAAAACGGCACTATTCTCGGATGAGCAAACCGGCTGAAGAAATCCAACTCGGTTAGATACGCTTCGCTGTTCTTGGTCGTTTCCAGGCTGATTCTTTTCACAACAATCTGGACTCCGGTTTCCAGAACCCCCTTGAAGACATCCCCTGATTGTCCTTTCTTGATCAGGTTCGAATCTCGGAACTCCTTTGTGGCGTTGAGCAGCTGTTGATAGGTGAATGACGATCCAAGGCTTGCAAAGTTGATGGAGACTCCACCTCCTGCTTCATCAGGAGGCAATGGGCCAACACCATTGTGTCTCCCACTAGTTGATGATCTGTTTCTTCTTCGACGGACACAGAAACTCACTGTGATTGGTAACAGTATGAGAATGAGCATCACCAGAATAGACCCTCCTACTGCAGCGAGTATTACTATAGCCTTGTCGCTTAACCCGGGAGATTTCCGACTCCTTTTCTGTTCAGGTTCTTGTCCGAAATTGTCGAAAATTAATCCCTTTTTGAAATAAAACAAAGCGCAATCCGACAATTCCCGTTGGTTCGTTGGTCCCTGAAGACAGTTGTTCCTCAAGGAAGAGGAAGAAGAAGAAGAAGAAGCACTGATGGGTATAAAGTCTGGAACTTTACCTTGGAAATAGTTTCTTGACAGATCAACAACTTTAAACCTTTTCAGCAAAAGTGTGAGATTGCCGTAAAACATGTTCCCGGACATGTTTAGCAATGAGACTGTAGTAGAATCAAAACTGACGGTGGTGTTAGAAGGCAGCTCGTCGGAGAATTGATTTCCAGAAAGATCTAGCATCCTCAGGTCTGGCAACGACAATAGCCTGGGAGGTAAAACGCCGGTCAAACCACTGCTTTTGAAGTCAACGATCTGTAGTTTACTCAGGGAGCTAAACAGATCAGGAGGTAATGATCCTGAGAGGCGATTTCCAGCGATTACAAGTGTCTGCAAGTCTCTTAGCTCTTTCAATTCTGACGGAACCGAACCAGAGAGGTCGTTGAAGCTGAGATCAAGGTCGATTAAAGCAGAAAGGTCTCCGAGTGACAGAGGTGTTGAAGAGGACAAGCCGTTACGCGAAAGATTCAGACGTTGGAGCTTTGAGAGTGCCCCGAGACTAGCGGGAATCGAACCGGTTAACGAGTTTGAGGAAAGATCAAGAACCGTGAGGCCTGATAACCGAGACAGACTTGTCGGAATTGTTCCTGTGATTGAACAAGAACTGAGGTCCAGCACCTCCAAAGTCAACAGACTCGATCCGAACAAAACCGGGATTGGACCTGGAAGAGAGAAGCTTGAGGCGTTGAAGGACGTTAACCGGGTGAGATTGACGAGCGAACCGACTGAGAATTCCGGGTTTTGATTCCCAATCCTTGTTCTTCTGAACCCTGAAATGTTGATCTCAGTTACTCTATCATTCCTATCACATTTTACGCCGTTCCAATTCAGACAAGGATCGCCTTTTACAGGCCAATCTTTGCCTCTTAGCCCCAGAGAAGACCGAAGTGCCAAAAGCGCCGATTTCTCAACTGAGGAACTTGTCTGTTGCTCAAACGTTGACTCTAACAACAAGATGAAGAAGAAGAAGAAGACCGGCAATGTTGTTGTCTTCTTCTGACCCACCATGGTTTCTCTAATCTCTGATGAATAAATCGAAAACCCCTTAAAACCCTTCATTGCTCAGATTCAATTGGAAATAATCTTTGCTATTTATGGAAACACCCATCACTCAAAATCAAATCTTTTTTTTTTTTTTTTTTTTTTTTTTAAAAGGAAAAAANATATGATAGATAGATAGATAGATCCTAATCTAGGGATTCACCGAGAATCCTAAGATGAGGTAAATCCAATCTCGAAGAGGTAGGATTCAATGGAGTTTGATGATGATGATGATGGCACAAAGAGAAAGAGAAGATTATGTTGAAGTGTAAACGACCGGTTTAAGAAGTTTATACCGGTTTATATAATTAAAAGTAATTGAACCAAATAAAATGAGATAAAGAAGAATATAAACTAGACCATCGATGGATCCTGTAACATTTTTTTTTTGGCGTTCCTTCGATTCGATCAAGAGAAGGAAACTTTCTTTTCGTGACTTTCTAATGATTCTTCAACAAAGATAAATTCTTTCTCTCTGTTCCTCTGCGACTTTCTATTAATTCACTTTTCTGTGCACTTCCGAATCAAAACCATTGTTGGTTACCAATCATTTTCATTGTTTTTCTAGATTTAGAGAGAGAAAGTCTAAAATAATACGAAACCAACTTGAATATTTTAATATTTGATGTAATTTCTAACAGAACTGTTCTGGACAGAGAGCTTTCATACTGGTCAAGAACAACGGCCGATTCAAAAAAAAAAAAAGGGTGTACGATTTTTTTTTTTTTTTTTTTTTTTTNTTCGTTATATACGCGCACGTTCCCAAAATTTATGGTTCGTTCGATTTAGTCCTACTTATTTGAAATATTTTTTTTATACGATGGCGTTTTGACGAGTTTAACTATCAACGATCCCGCCCAACGGCCCAAGACAGCTTAACGAACTCTTAAAAAATCATCATCTCTTTTGATTTCTGCTGATGTTTGCTCTGTATAGTACTAATATTTGATATTCATTATTTTGTACTTTTAAAACAAACGATTTAGATAATAATTGATTTTAATTCTAAATATTAAATTACATTTTTTCTCTCGTATTGAAACGACTAAAAGATACCGAGTTATCGTGGCTCAGTTTTGAGAGGAATGAAAAGTCTAAGATCACATCATACTACGTGCATATATTGTCCTTTGGTTTGTTTTGATAACCTTAGTCAGCAGCATTTTCACCTCAAAAATCAAATCAAATACTAAACCATTTAGTTGACTTTATCTGATTGTATCTGCACAGTTGATCGCTAAAACCATACTATATCGGTTTACAAATTTCTTATGACCAACTTATTAAGAAAATAAAAAATATATCAATCAATAATAAAGCTTATCCAAATTTGCCGTTCAGATTTGGGTATTATTTTACACATATAAGAAAACAATTCCGATCATAAACTCTGACAGTCAAGCTATATATATCTCAAGTACGATTTAATTTATGATAATATTCTTAAAATATAAAACATCACAGTTTCATGTTCCGCTATTAAATCGAAACTCAAACGATCAAACATGCATTAACGAAACCCTTGTTCACAAAAAAGAAAGACAGAAAGAACAAAAAAAAAAACATATGCATTAACGTGACAACTCTTCAGACTGAGACCATCTTTGCTCGAAATGATCAGCTTTCCCCAATGCTCCTTTCCAGCCCAAAAACAGAAAAAAATTGATATCAGCTCTATTGTTTTTGTTTGTTGATAAAAAAAATTATTGATCATAAGCTCTATTGTTCAATCTTAATCACACTCTCTTCACAAACGTATATTTATTAATGACTTAGTATCACTAACATTCATGAAAAAAACACTAATTAAATAACAAAATGAATCTCACTTTGCACAAATTGATGTAGAAAAAAAATACAGCAAAAACAGTTGCTCATTTTCCCCAACTATATAAGATCCAACAGATATCTCTTAATTTGAAAGCTACAGTGGCAGAGCATTTACAAGGCCAGTCTGTTGCTACATCCACCAAATTCAGGCTTGAAGTTGCAACATTAAAATATTTATAAATGCATAGGTACCGTATAATGAGAGTAGCAAGAAAGAAAAAAATGCCAAGAGAACTACTAATTAAGATATAACTAGCATGATCAGCAAATCCACATCGATCCATTCATGTTATGACATTTCTATATAACCAAAAAGGTAATTTGAACATCAAAAAGTTTAAATAAAGAAACATACCTCTCATCAAATGGTTACGGTAAGAAATTTTACAATCTTGGATGTAACGTCTAAAGCAAGCACACGATTAGACGACAAAATCTTTCCCCAAACCTCTCCTTCTTGGCGCATTTTCAATTCAATCTCCGAACAAATAATCTCCGTAACCCCCCGATCACCAACGTCAATCAGAACCGCGAGTTTACCGCCATAATTCGCCAGCCTAGACCCTGAAGGATTATCATGTAGATCTTCCGCACCTTTCAAAACGCTCCAAACCTTTGTACTCGGATCATACACTTTGATTTGGTTCTTGTCTCCAAGAGTATACAACATGTCGTCAATCACGCATGAAGCAACCTTCCATCCTCTGTTCAACGCCGTTTCCACCTCCCATCTCTTTTCTCTAGGATCATAAACAAAGCTATTGTTTCGATCCATGACGTAAATCTTCTCATCCATCACAAAACTCTTGATCGTTTTCTCATACACCTCCACATTACAAGGACCAGAAACACTCTCCCAAGTCTTCGTCTTGAGATCAAACATTTCGATCCAATCAACGGAACGCGCCTCGCACCCTCCGATCACATAGACCTTCCCGTCTACAACACCCGTGGCCGCGCAGCCACGTGCCACACGCATGCTCGGGAGGGAACGAGACGTGTGAAACCGACAGTCGACTACGAAGGCATTAGAGGTAAGCTCTCCATCGACGCATCCACCAAAAACGTACATCTCGTAACCGACAGCGAGCACAGAAGATCCCCAAAAAGGAATACAAGGGAAAGAAGGAATAGGAACCAAAACAGATTCGTTTTTGAAAGGTTTTTGGTTGAGAGTGTACCAACAATGGGTTTCTTCAAGGCGGAGTCTCAAGGCGACGTAAAGAACTTTCTCAGCGCTTCGTTCAAGTGAACGTGCGGCGTAAAGGTCAGGGGAAGAGATGAGATCACAGAAGGGCTTGGAGACAAGAGATAGTGCTGCATAGTAACGTCTTGGAACGAAGGCAAAGCAGCTGATAGAGATTTCATTTGGTATTGGAAGATCCGAAGACAACAATGAATCATCGGAATTCTCCATGGGAAATGACGTTGCCTACTTGCCTTATGTGTGAAGTATGAGGTATCAACTCGTTACTCGACTTGAGTTTATATACTAATCGTAATCGTCGTTTTAGCATTTATGGGGGTTTATTATTTATTTTTTATTAATTGGGTAGTCAATACTAACGTTTCGAGTGTATAATCTTTAATCACATTCATTGTCAAGGTAGTGTGTGGTAGGGACTAGATGTGGTGAATTCGGGTATACTGAACCGTTTTGGTCTAAACTAAATTGGAAGTAACTGATCTGAAGTCTGTCTAACCAATTTACCTACTGTAATCTACATTATTGCAATATATCTGAAAAATTGAAAACATTACCAAAACTTAAAATTTATCATACTGAAGCTATTGATTAATCTAACCGGTATGTTGTTAATATTTTTTTTTTTTATAATACCATATTCAAACCAATTTGTTATTTTCAAATTATCCCGACATTTTTTCTTTAAGTCAAATTATCCCGACTTAAGAAGCCTAAACTGAAACTAAAATGTATCACACTGAATTCGATTCACTTTTTTTATTTTTTTTTTGTTGGTAACTTGTGTTTAAGAAAATAAAATATAAAACCGAAAAGTCCAAACCAATACAGAGAACCAGTCAACCGGAAACACCACTCCAAACCAAGTTAGTGGGGTACTGTATACTCAAAACGTAAAAACGCAAATCACGGGAAATAATCTATTGCACTTCATTATTGTCATAAAGTCATAGTTAATGGCAAAAGAAATAGAGATTGCATAATTTGTATTCAACGCCATTTATACCATTGCATGAATAGTCGGTAGTTTACTTCATAATCTTCACTCAAGTGAAGATTTTAAAAGAAGAGAAAGCTATAGCGTTTTTCGAAGACTTGGGAAAAATGTTCACACATTAGTTTTTGCAACTGAGTTATTATATAGCAAGAACTAACGTTTTAATACAAACAGATCTCGCAGCTTGCTGAACCGCCCTCCTAACCTGAGAGGTGCCACATACTGACATACGCAACAGTCTGTATAGTGTCGCCGTCACTTACAGTTGCCGTCAGATTCACTGGCCCAAAACTTTAAATAAATTACGTAGGCCTAAACTTGAGGCCCAATAATTATCACGAGAAGAGACGAAGGATAAATATGTCATTTCGGGAATAAAGATATTTTATACGCAGATATTTTTGCTCGGAACGAGGAGAAAAAATCTTTGTTTTCCAAAATCCTCACATGATGTGGGCCTACCCACTAACCATCTAACCGGACATCTTAATCAGAGTTAAATTTCATGAGAGCACCAATCCTTCAGCAAACCCTAGAAAATATCTAACCCTAGTTGTTACGTCAGCTCTTCTATAAATTAAGGTTGCGTCTTATCATTCTCAAATCACAAGTCTTTGATACCTATCATCTTAGAAACCCTAAATTCTCCTCTTAGCAAAAAAAAAAAAAGAATGTCTGGAGAAGTTGAGTACCGGTGCTTCGTCGGCGGCCTTGCCTGGGCCACAATCGATCAGGATCTAGAAAGAGAGTTCTCACAGTTCGGCAAAGTTATCGATTCTAAGGTCCGTTACACGAGAGATCGGACTCCCGGATCCCGGATTCAATCGAGCCGATTCCGATGGTTCTGATCCTCGACGGATCTGATTCCGATCTATGTTTCTCTGTTACTTGATTCGATTACTGTTACTATGTTCTCTCGTTCCTTCTTTGTTACTGTTACTTAATTTGTCCCATCGGTACGTTAATCTTCCTGCTTTTATGAGCCCGGAGGAACGTTCGATTTTTTGGGTTATTTAATCGCTTTTCTCAGTCCCTTGTATGATAGCTCTTGCTGATCTGTGATTTGTTTGATTTTGATTCTGATTTTGACAGATCATCAACGATCGCGAGACTGGACGATCCAGGGGATTCGGATTTGTGACCTTCGAGGACGAGAAGTCCATGAGGGATGCCATTGACCAGATGAACGGAAAAGAGCTCGATGGCCGTAGCATCACCGTGAACGAGGCTCAGTCAAGAGGAAGCGGCGGTGGAGGAGGCCGTGGTGGCGGCGGTGGGTACCGATCCGGTGGCGGCGGTGGATACGGTGGCGGCGGTGGTTACGGAGGTGGTGGCGGCGGTGGATACGAAAGACGTAGCGGAGGTTACGGATCTGGTGGAGGCGGTGGTGGTGGCCGTGGAGGAGGTGGTTACGGTGGTCGTCGTGAAGGAGGTAGCTACGGTGGAGGTGACGGTAGTTACGGAGGAAGCGGTGGTGGTGGCGGCGGCTGGTAATCGAAGATGAAGTAGTTTTTACTGCTCTGTTTTCGATTTAGTTTGCTTCTGCGTCCTTGTTTCTCCGGTTTTTTGTTCTGGTTATTCTGGTTTACTTTTTTGATCTTAACAGGTCGTTTAAGGTCGTTTGCCTCGAATGAAATGTTAATTTGCGTGTTGTTCACTAAACTCTCAAGGATTTTTCCATTATCAGATTTGGGATTTTCAATAACGCACAAAATATTCTACTCGTTCACCAATAGTTAATTATGTCACTCACTCTTTATATGTTAGACTTTTGACCAAGTATGTTGATTGCACGATCTTTTCATTTCGATGCCCACTGTAGTTTCGCTCAAAGGCGAATTAATACGGCCCGAATTGTTTTAGATTTATTCCAGATTTTGTCGAGCGACAAAAATATACTTCGAATATTCTCTTTACGAGTTTCCCTATTAATTTGTTTTTTGGTATCTTTATACCTTAAATTGTTTGGATATTGAACAAGAAAAGAATTGCCTGATAGACAATAGGCCCAATACTTACCCCTAATGGTCCGTTATACATTTCGGAAAGTAACTATTCACTTCTCCAAAACAGCAAAGTCAGGAGCCCAATGAACTCACCCAAATCCAAGACTTTCTCCTTTCAAATCCCAATCCATAGAATGATCATATATGAAATAGTTTAGTTTTATGATTCTGTCTTCACTGTACTAAAACTTGGAAAATTTTGGACATGCAATATTTCCCCTTATTGTGTTGGCCGGTAGAGCAATGCCCTGCTTGTTCAGTCTGCACCCTCTGGAAGAAGAAGAAGAAGTAAACTTAGCATTTACAGTATTTGTGCACAAAGGATTAATTGTGGAAATTTTCCGACTCCTAAGTTTCTTATGACCAAAAGATTGTATAAAAGACTAAAAGAATCAGAAACAAGGCCAAATGTTAACTTGAGGAATTAGTTCGTCAAGTTGCAGAAGCACCAACCACTTGGTGAGGAATATAATACTCTCTGATTTTCTCATACATATTATTCTTGGAAAGCAACTGTGACAATTTACACCAATCATCAACGTCTAGGCAACGTGTTTCATATTTGGCCTTGGTTTCTTCATTATTAGAAAAATGCAACTTGAAGCTGGAGATATGGAACAAAATCCATCAAATCTTACCCCAAATGCAACTGTTCATATCACTAAAGTAAGATGCAGAGTATCTATACTGCGTAACAACCAATTCAGATCTTTCTGAAAACTATTCATTTTACAGCTAAAGAGATTGCACAAATTAAGCTGAAACTTATATGTGAGGATGTGTATAACCGATGGTGAGAATATAATATATTGCGATCTGCCTACTTGGAGAATCCCATAGCAATTTGAAGTCTATATCTCTGGAATATTTTGTGCCACCATCCTCATGATTAAAGATTCTTTTTGTTTTGTTTGGTCTTTTCTTTCTTGTAAAGTAGTTTTTATCCCCTAACCATGGCAAAGTAGATGAAAACTGACTAAAGAATAAGATTTGCTACATTTCAACACTTAATCTAGGATTGAATGTGAGACTAAACTTATCTCCTATCAAACTCATTTAACACGATATGAAAGTAATCACAATAATAACTTATATAAAATATATTACTGACAAGCATCAAATGCAAAATGTGGAAGGAAAATATCACATATAACCAATTATCAGTGATTACTTTGGGGTCTTTAGATACTGATCGATCTCCACAATATTTCCTGATATTCACTGTTTTTGTTCACAAAAGCGATTCACATAGAGACAAGCTTAAAAATTCCCACCGTTCTTGCAAACACATATTACATATCTTTCTTTATAAATAAGAAGCTTTCTCCAACATCACCCACCAGTGCACATATCATCCTCTTGAATTGTAATCTTTTCCCATTCACAAATAGATAAGAATAATCTCTGTCTAATCAGTTAAATTATTACTAGTATACCTATACTGCTATACACAATGGCATCAAACACAATGTCTTCGCAAAGACCTGGCTCGTGGACCGCTAAGCAGAACAAAGCCTTTGAGCAGGCTCTCGCAACCTATGACCAGGATACTCCTAACCGTTGGCAAAATGTTGCCAATGTTTTGGGTGGAAAAACAATAGAAGAGGTAAAGAGACACTATGAACTTCTTGTTCAAGATATCAACAGCATTGAGAACGGTCATGTTCCATTCCCAAACTACAAAACTAGTGAAGGCTGCACCAATGGCAGGCTGATTCACGAGGAAAATAGGTATTCTCCTATATAAGACACACTATATTCCTTTTTTTTTTATATATATAATCTCCAAGTCTTAGCTTTAAGAATTAAGATACATCTATATATAGTCAACATCTGGACTCTAATTATTCCCATTTTGTTTATGCAGGATGAGAAATATGAGACTGCAGTGAAAAAACGACTAAACTAGGAGAACAAAAAAGGAAACACTCACTTATCGATTATTCTCTCAGCCATCCATCATCCATGCATATGTTAATGGCGAATTTATTTCTCATTTTAGTTTATTTAATCTGTGTTAGGGTTCCTAATTTGTAATGAAAAGTCCAAATGCATTATAAATCACTGCCGTAGTTTTAATGAAAACCTAGCTCCATTTCTGATGACAAATTTGTTTCAACAGACTCACGCAGACATGGCGGGAATTTTGATTCCTTGAAAAAAGATATAGCCCACAGGGCCCACACCTTATAAATTGCACAATGAGGTCTTTTGAGATTACATGGGCCTCAGCCCATTTAGATGATTTACATATAAATGTTAGGCCCCTTCTTCTCCTATCATCAGTTCGGTTGGCATTTCACAACCGACGGTTATGCCTCCTCTTTCCGCTGGCTTGATCGCCGATGAACCGCCGCATAAAAAACTGCTAGTTCCGGCGCCTTATTATCTGTCACAACTTCCGTCTGAAATCGTTTTTAGTTGCTTAGCACGCGTGCCTAGATGCTACTTCCCGGCGATTTCACTCGTCTCCACGACCTTCAGGCGTCTCATCGCTTCGCCGCAGATCTACGTCGAACGGTCAGTAATCCGCCGCACTGAACATGTCCTTTATGTTGTACTTAGATCTCACGCTACAGAAACCCCTCGATGGTACACCCTCAATCTCAAGCCCTTCGGAAATGACTCCGAATCGACGGGAATAAACCATAAATTGGTTCCGATTCCGTCGTTCCCTGCGATTCCTTGCTGGGGAATGTCTATCGTCGCTGCCGGTGCTGATATTTACGTCATCGGCGGATGCATCAATAACAATTTGGTCTCCACTGTGTTTGTCATCGAATGTCCATCTCACACCTGTCGCTTCCTCCCTAGCATGAGGCAGGCACGTGGCTGCGCCGCCGCGGGAATCGTCGACGGAAAACTGTATGTAATCGGTGGTTGCAATCCTCTGTCGTTAAATTGGGTCGAAGCTTTTGACCTCAGGACTCAAACTTGGGAGACTGTAACCGGTCTGTACAATGTGGAGGTGCACGAGAAAACGATCAGAAGCTTTGTGATAAATGATGAGATTTACATCATGGATCGGAAGAACAGCTTTGTCTACGATCCTAAAGAAGGTAGATTGGAGAGTGACATGTTGCTGGACAGTAAATGGAGTGTGGGTTCTTGTGCCATCGATAACAAGTTGTACACTTTTGGTAGCAAGAACAAGATCTGGGTGTTTGATCCAATCGCGAGGGTTTGGAGTCGCGTGAATGGTCTCGAAGATCTTCCTAATAAGCGTGATGGTTCTAGGATGGCGAATCATGGTGGAAAACTTGCAATTTTGTTTAACAATAAGAAGGGTTCAACAGAAATTTGGTATACAGAGATAGGATTGGAAATGAGAGAAGGAGGAGAGATTTGGGGGACGATCTTGTGTTCTAATCTTGTGGTTGCTTTGAATGATCCCTCCACCATTGTGCAATCTCTAGCTGTAACGATTTGAGGGTTTGTAAAAAGGTATGCTTTCTGTCTCCAATAACCTTGGCTTTGTTATATTGCTTCTTGTTAGGATTTGATTAAAGCATTTGCTACCATATAACAATGGCAATTTTATACCAATATCTTGCTTTGATGAGTTTGCTAGTTCACCTTTCATATACAGTATCATGTTCTTGTATGTTGCAGCCCTAAGCTTTGATATGCTTCTCGAGTATTGGAGCAGCTTGGTCTGATCAAGATGAAGCAACATACCAGGGTATAAACAATATAATGTTGGAAACCAGAACCTAATTGGATCTTTGGGCTAAATGCTGAGTATTTGTGCAGTTAAGTGGCCTTGTTACTGTGTTGTATACAATATGTATGTGTGATGTTACCTGTCGTTTAAACAGAATAAACCAACAGCTATTGGCTTTACAAGTGTGTGAATCTAACATGGTTAAGTTGGGACCGCTAAAGTCATCATCTACGATAGCTATGTTATCTTGGTCTTTGGTAGTATTTTGGAAAATAAGAGCAATCTTAACCTTAAATTCTTTCTGATCACATAATTTGCTTGCCTTTCTCCTTTTTTGGGGGCTTTTAATTGTAAATGGATATGTTCGAATGCTTAAAGGTGATATAAGAGCAATCTCAAGAGCAATCTCAAGGGTCTAATGCCATGAGTTGATTTACCAAAAAAAAAAAAAAAAAGAGGTTTGATATGATGGTAATCCTTCAAAGGATCTAACTCGGTTAATCCGAGACTGTTGTTTGAAGAGGCAATTGACTCTCGACTCCCTTGGCTTCCTCGGCTTGCTTCTCTGCCACGGCCTTGGATAATCCAAACATCTGAAGACAACAAACTAAAGTTATGAGAGATGATCCCCAAATCAAAAGCAATTTTGCTTGAAGCCAGAAATCACATCTCAAACAGGATATGGAGTTTGTCACATAACTAATCTATCATGTGTTTCAAGTTAAATGTTCCAATCATATGAAGTTTGGACCAGAAACCAAAAATTGTAGCAACTATAAAAGAGTTGAGAAAGAACCTTGCTGATGGTCTTTTGGAAACAAGTCTTGTGTTCATCCATAGAGGCATGAATGAACTCATCGATGTGATCTTTCACGTCCTCAAAGAATGTCGCATCATCCTTTACTTTCTTCCTACATGAAGTCATAGCCGGTTTCGGTGGGTTTTCGGTTTGATTTTTCTGGGCCTCCATTTGTATTGTGCCTGCGAACAAAACGCACAACAAGAATGATTAAACAAAATCCAAAAAACAACAAGGGTTATGCACATTCGCAAAATCTTCACGTTTCTAGTATTTAATGGGAAGCAACATCTCTGATTGAATTCCCCAATTTAAGTAAGCTCTCAAAGCCATAAGCCCAAAATCATATCCAAAACATCAAATTCCACAACGATTACTAGAATATATATCCCCACCAAAAATTCGATCAGGAAGAACCCTAAAGGAAAACTCCACGATTCAAAATATAACTGTAAAGTTACATGTCCAGTAAGAGATGATTGTGTATCAATTCCTAAACATCACTCTCCAAAATCCGCAATTATATTTAACTTAACCACAAACAAGGCAAGTAACCGAAGAGAAGGAGCTTCGTGAGAAAAAATCATTTACCTCACACTGATGTTTCTCTTCTTGCTTCTAGAGTTTTCTTCGTTTCTCCTGCTAAAATATATATTTACACACACAGTCGGTTCGGTTTTTGCTAATAATCAGCTGCAGCTAGAACACGCTGTTACTGTACTATACATCATCTTTGGAGAACAAACAAACACAGGAGGGCCTAAAGTTAAACTAAATGGGCTTAAAGAGGGCCTCATTAAAAACTTTGATGTCTACTCGGACCGGGCCCGTTGTACGAGGCATTTGTGAACTACCATCCAAAAGCTTCTGCCTTTATCCGAGATGAAGTGTGGTGAAGCTGGGAATGTGTACCAACGCGGCACGGGGAAGATGGCAAAGATGGCATTCGCAGCAGAGGGTGTTAAAGAAGTGAGGAGGACGCCATGGTTGGCTAAGTTAAACAGTTTTTATGTTTCAGGGATTTGATTCTCTTCTTTCTTTCTTTCTTTCAGTGTTTCACTGTTTGCTTTCCGCATAAAATTGTTGACTGTAGGGTGTTAATTGTCATTTCTGTTCTAGCTGGTTCCAACTATTTATAAAGCAACGGATAAATCCGAATTTTTGGGATCATTTCTCCTTTGCATCTCTCTCTCTCTCTCTCTTTCTCTGGGCCAAATCTGAGTTTCAACCTCCACATAAAAAATGGCGAACAAGAGCAAGATTCTGTTCATCGGAGGAACGGGTTACATAGGGAAATATATAGTGGAAGCGAGCGCGAGATCTGGCCACCCAACCCTGGTTCTCGTTAGAAATTCGACGCTCACTAGCCCCTCGCGATCCATCACCATCGAGAATTTCAAGAATCTCGGCGTTCAGTTTCTACTCGTTAGTGCTCCTCTTCTTTTCCGTTTCTTAGTATAGATTTTTAATTTGGTTTAACCAATGGTTACGGAAAATTGGGGTTTAGGGAGATCTTGAGGATCATACGAGTCTCGTGAATTCGATAAAGCAGGCAGATGTTGTGATATCCACTGTTGGTCACTCGCTCTTGGGTCATCAAGACAAGATCATTTCTGCCATTAAAGAAGCTGGTAATGTTAAGGTAACAAACAAAACCAGTCTAATGCTTTTCGTGTTGAGTTTGCCTTGCGAAAAATCTTGTCCCATAGACAACACTTGAATCCATCCCTAACTGAATGTGTTACTTTCCATGCAACGTTTCAACATGTATCTCTCCAGAGATTCTTTCCCTCGGAGTTTGGAAATGACGTGGATCGTGCTCACAGTGTTGAGCCTGCGAAATCAGCCTACGCTACAAAGGCAAGAATCCGGCGAACAATCGAGGCGGAAGGGATCCCATACACTTATGTCTCCTGCAACTTCTTTGCTGGCTACTTCCTCCCGACTTTAGCACAGCCCGGGGCTACTTGTGCTCCCCGGGACAAAGTCATCATTTTGGGCGATGGAACCCCCAAAGGTAAAGAGATTTTTGGTTCAATTATCTGAAATCTTTTGCGGTTTTACTCTGGTCTTGTGTTTTTGAATTCTTGGTTGTATTTGCAGCTGTGTTCAACAAGGAAGAAGACATCGGGACTTACACAATCAACGCCATAGATGATCCAAGAACCTTGAACAAGATCTTATACGTTAGGCCACCGATGAACACTTACTCATTCGACGACCTCGTCTCGCTTTGGGAGAAGAAGATTGGAAAGACACTCGACCGAATCTATGTTCCAGAAGAACAAGTCCTCAACCAGATCACAGGTTTTCATCAGAAACCTTTCTTCTCCCAGTTTTGTTTTTCTTCCTTTTTTTATATATTTCCTCCCGCAGAAGCTTCGCCTCCTGTCAGCGTGATGCTATCACTTTGTCACTGCGTTTTCGTGAAAGGAGGACAGACAAGCTTCCAAATCGAACCTTCTTTTGGAGTGGAAGCTTCTGAGCTTTACCCTCATGTCAAATACACTACTGTTGATGAAATCCTCAACAACTACGTCTAAAGCTTTAAAGTTGCCACGGTATCACAATCCTTTTATGTTTCGTAATAATCTTTAATTTTGGGTTTCAAAAGATTAGGCTTCTTAACCCCCGTCTGTTTCTCCTGTATGATAAATCAATCAAACCAAACTGTACTGGTGGTTTTTTTTGATTGAGAATATGTACCTCTTGTTTTTGATCGGGAACACGAAGTGATAAGAGTGTGCATTTGGTATTCGTATTGTCATGCGAGTAAAGTCCAATGGGCTAATATTACACGGCCCAATATTTCTATTTCGGATTTAGGAGCTAGCTGCCTAAAAAGTAAAGCATCAAAACAAATACAATACTAATAATATTTACAGAAGAGGTAACCATTGGAAGAGTCGTTGATAAACTAACACGAACAATTATAATCCGAGCTAAAACAAATTTAATCTCCATCCTGTTTTCTCATCTTTGTTCCTCTTTCGGCTGCATAGTTTTGTCAATCTAAAAAACAAATTTCATTTCCTTGGTTGCAAAGACAAACGTGGCCAATGTCGAAATTTTTAACCAGGTCATTCCGCACGTGAGCCTCCGGTGCTCCGTCCACCATATTTCTACCACACAGACCAAGAAAAACAACAAGGGCTATTTGGAACTAACAAAGCATAAGTAGAGAGTAGAGACATAAACAAAAATTGATTCTGATTCACTAACCTGTTTGCCGAAGCTGAAAGGTATGTACTTGTACTTGATCATGTGGGCGATCTGGCGTCTCATGGTGAGCACAAAGAGAACGACCCAATAGCAGAGTAGAATCGGCCAGAACACAGGCACATCAAAAACCGAGAAGAAGGTCATGAGAAAGGCGATGCAGAAAGCCTTTGTCATCGAGTACCTGACATGACAATGCAAGCACTGTAGTTGACACTTTATAATACAGAGTAAAGCAAGCATGACCGAGAACATTGATGATGAATGCACTCGGGGAGTGTTAATACCAGAATTTGAACTCGGGGAGTCGGCGAATAAAAGGCTTGAACTCATCAGAGCCTCTGGTAGGAAGGGAAGGCCCATCAGAGACCCCAGTGGACTCAGGATCAACAAGAGGGGACAAGAAGCCGATAAGCAGATTCAAAAGGTAGATTCCAAGACCGTAGGCGATGATGTAGAATCCCTCAAGATAGTAAACCCTCAAGCAGTAGATAAGCGCGACGACAAGAGTTCCGATCCATCTATACGTTGCGTGAGGCGTAGTCTTGTCAAGATAATGTTGGTAAATCCTCCATGCCTCGTGTGCTCGCTGTTGCACAGGCGTGGCCGCGGAACCACTATCATCACCTCCGCCTCCGCTTCCCTCCATCTAATCTGATATTCCAAAACCAATACCTAAACCTACACAGTGTGAAGAAAACAGTTTTGAATTGACTAGCTTTAACATCCGCACCTCATCTACAGAAAATTCACATCCCGGGTGCTCGAAAGCGAATCTGTCGGAGAAGGAAAACTAACTACGAAACATAATATCTGGAGCTGTTATTGATATATCGCTTAGCTAATCCATCTCAGAGAATTCAATCAAAACGTCCCTAAGTAAACAACAACTATCGTCAAAAATTCTCAACCAGCCATTTTCAGATCTCGCTCACTTGTAAAACGATTTCAAACAAAGCGGCCAATAATCAATAAAAATCGAATAAACAAAAGGTTGAAACACTTACGGAAGAGGGTGAGTTATACTAACTGAGAGCTGCTTATCCCAATGGAGCGAAGAACAGGCAGATCTCAGAACGACTTGACGCAAGGACAAGGATTTGATCGGCGTTTTTTTCCCTTTTTTAAAAAAAAAAATTTAGAAAAGAATATCGTCATTCGTGCGTGCGTGTGCTAGCTACTACTTCTACCGTTGGGCTTTAGGCTTTGGGCTTTTAATTAAATTATGTCTGGGCCAATTTAGTGTTTATTATTAAGGGACCAGAGATTCGAACCGGGTTCTTAAAGGATGGGAAACCAATTCAGCTGAAACAAGGACAAGAAATCACAATTTCTACTGACTATGACTTGAAAGGTGATGAGAGACAGACCGACAGCTTGTAAATTAATTTTCAAGCAGAACCACGCCACGAGGGACCATGTCCATGTCATCGCTTGAATAGCCAACGCATACTTACGGTTTAGGACCTTAGAAAGATTTTGGTGGGCGGGGATCCTAACATAGTTACTGATTTTCAAAGCTCTCTGTTTTTTCTTGTTTCTTACTCTGTCGTTTATATAGGAGACAGATAGATGTTTGTACCGACCGGTTCACATTTCTCTAAACCGACGTTACAATGGTTCATTAACCTAGTTGTTCACATGTCCAAATCACTAATTCCATTTTGAAAAAGTTTCAACTCGTTAACCTTTTTCTAAATAGAATGGCTTTCTCGCAACCAAGGACTTTTTTTCAACAGATCATTTATTAATACAGTTAGAGGAGAATCAAATTAATTAACGCGGTAAACTTATTGATTCTACTACGTTGAAAAAAAAAATGAAACAAAAAAACAAAAATAGTCGTTCTAGGAAGGTTCATGTAATGTATGTAATTCGATTACTTATCTCTAGTATCGTGAATGTCTTAATCTATTGCAAATCACTACCTTACATTCAGACTTGTGCTTGTAAGATTCTGTGTAGGAGAGAAAACAAACTCGACAAATGAGATGATATGGCTGTGTGCAAATATTGACATGGCCTCTTTCTTTTAAGGCAGTGAAGGCACACTTAAAAAAAAAAAAATTATCAACTAATAAAATAATTTATTAAAAAATAGTACGATATTAAAAAAAAAATAAGTTTACGATCAAACAAAAAATAAGATAAAAGAAATATCATATGATAAAAATATAATTAAATTTTTTTATATAATATTTTACTAAAAAATTTAGCATTAGTTTAAATCTAATTTAGCAAAAGACGAACAAATATTTAGCTTTAGTTTAGCATTAATTTAGCAAAAAACGATTAAATATTTCTATATGTTTTAGATATTTTCTTTAAAATTCACAAACAAAGAAAGATAGATTTATTTGTTCTCTCTCTCTATAAAGAGAGCATGTCAAAAGGAGACCCACCGATGACTCTTATTGTAAAGCTTAAACTTTCTTTGGTTCTAAGTTTGTATGTTTCTTATCTCTTGAAACTCTTCTGATTTACATTACAAGATCATAACTGTCTCGCCGGCAAAAACACTTGAAAACGTCCGGCTAGATTGTCGGCCCGGAGAGTTTAATCAGATCATTCCGTAAATCATATGACGGTCCCGTCTTTAATGGTGGCCTTTTCGACAACCACAGTGATCCCAGATCGAATGTAGAATCCTTCCTCTGGCCTATCAGCTTCTTGAACATCCTGAAAGCAAAACAACCCATTTACCGTTAAGAATGTCGAATCTCCCAAAAGTCTTGATCTAGAATGGAGAAGAAAGCATACATCTTTGTTCAAGATCACCACGTTTTTCCCGATCTTTGCATTCTTGTCAATGATGCATTTCCTTCATATGTGATAAAAGATGACATGAGAGTTGAAGAATCAATTCAGAGAAGGAACATCAAGATTTGTTACCTGATCTTTGTATCTCGGCCAATGCCAATTGGAACATTGCCTTCCGCGAGCAGAGACGCAATCTCGGATTCGGTTTGGTAACTATCAGCTCCCATCATTAACGTATCCTGCAAGAAAATAAAAAATAAAAAAACCAGAGCTCAGTTTTTTGAGACCAACAATGTCCTTAAACCGTTTCCGACTGAGAGGATTCACACCTGAAGCTCAACACCATAGTCAAGACGTGACCTTTCACCAATGATGGAACGTTGGACGCTGCATTCTCCCAAGAAACATCCGTGTGAGATTATCGAATCTACAATCTGCAAAATCATCAAACGGATCATCACACCCACTAGTAAAAGCAAATCGATTCACAGGCTAATGAAGAGGACGAGAAAGATGTTTTACGCGGCATTTCTCTGTTTTGGTGGGTGGTAGAAACCTAGGAGAAGTGTAGAAAGGCGTGTTCTGATCGTAAAACTCAAACTTTGGATGCTGCATAAGAACAAGAACAAGAACAGGTGAACAAATGATTGGATCAAAGATAAAATGAAAAGTTAGAAACATTTTTTTGAGTGATCGATCCTTGAGGAAACTAACCTCCTCGACAAGCGCGAGATTAGCTTCATAGAAGCTCTTTATAGTTCCGATATCTTCCCAATAGTCTCTGTACATGTATCCCTAAAGAAGAGGTGTTTGATCAAATCGTTTGAAATAGAACTCTCACAAATATTATTTCAAAAGAAAGAGCTTACTTGAACATTGTGATCTCTTATAGCTGCAGGGATAATTTCAGATCCAAAGTCATTGGAAGTCGGATAACGCCACGTCAGAAGCTTCAGCAGAGCTTCGGTTTTGAAACAATAAACTCCCATTGATGCAATGTATGGAGATTCTTCTGCTTCTTGCTGAGACAGTCCAAGCATAGTCGTATCGCTTTGCTGCATTTACATTACAACAGTCAAAAACAACAACACAACAAAATATCCGTTTTTCATAACTTGCGAGTGTTGGAGATAAAACCGTACCATTGATTTGAGATCGATGCCAGTTGGTTTCTCAGAGAAATGGACTACACGTCCGCTTCTGTCAATATTCACTAGTCCATAATCCGATGCACGACTGAAAAATTCACAAAACCGGTTTTTTAAGAAACAACTAAAACTTTTTAAAACCAAAATTACACAAAAAAAAGGCACATGACAATGCTACAGAAACTAACCTTTCACCAACCGGTGCGCATGAAAGAGTAATATCCGCGTTTGTATCGACATGGTACTGTGCAATGCATAGTGTTTAGACTTGAGAGATAGCTAGCGACAATAGCTCCTTAAAGACTTTTAAGAGAAATTTGTATTATTATGTTACCTGAACAAAGTCCATATAATTCATTCTATAGAGATGATCTCCTGACAAGATGATAATATTCTCAATGTTCCTGTTCTTAGCATCCTATATTATAAGACAAATCAACAGAGACTCAAAACCATACCATATCAAAAAAAATCACAAAGAACATACTGTACTTTTTAAGGTCTGATGAAACCAAAACCAAAACCAGTTAACTGGTCGATAGGTTCTTGATACCTCAAACACCCACAGAAACTTTCTGACAGCATCTGCTGTTCCTTGAAACCACTTCTTCCCTGCTTCACCGGGAGTTTGTGTAGCTGCTAGAACCTGTGTCAAGTAAATTACTTTTGCTTAATTTCATCGAATCCAGAGATGGGTATTAAAAATCTGACAAGGCATTCAAAGGAACCATATTGTTAAGTTTACCTCAACGAAACCATCTCCAAAGTTAATGCCATTCCCGAAATAAGTACGAGCCAAATGGCGATTGAGGGAAGCAGAGTTAAACTGTGTCAGCACGAAAATCTTGTTTATGCAACTGTTAATACAATTACTCATCGGGATATCAATCATCCTATAGCAACCACCCACAGGAACCTGCAGATAAACCAAAGACTTCCCCTTTAACACAACATTCTTTCTTTCTTTTTTTTTGATAAAACAAGACAACATTGTTCTTCCCAAAATCGGATCTGAGAAGTAAATGAGAATTACTCACAGCTGGTGTTGCTGCTCGCATTGTAAGAGGGAAGAGTTTAGCTCCATTGCCTCCTCCCAGAATGATTGCAGCCACATTTTTTGGATCTGCTTTTCTTCTCTCAAACATGGAAGCCTGTTTTGTCTGAAACCAAAGCAATCACTTTAAGAAAAAGTTCCTCAGATGTAGTGATGATTCTGGTCATTTAACTTACCAAAGCCTCTTTAGCATTCTTTGAAGTAGCAACCGCGTAAGCAACACCGGGCCTCGACTTTCGATTTCTAGACTTGTTGGAACTCAATTCCGAATCATAGGATATAAAGACGCTTCCTTTGATCTTCTCACCCCAAAATGTGTTCTCTACATTCTTGATACCGGCTTTGGGCAAGACAGTGTTTGTCCCCAAGCCTAAGTAGCTCCAAGAATCCATCTTATTTTTTTTAACCTGGAAAAATGAAACACAACTGAATCCTTGTTCAGATTGACAACATTAAACGGAAGAAAACTAAGCAGTTCATCACTACGAATCCCACTCCCAACACAGGGGATAAAGTTTCCCGGGAAAGAGGAGAGTTTGGAAATTAATTCTGGAGAAGACACTCGAAAGTCATGAGAGAATGTGAAACCTCAAAGGTAAGAACTTTATAATGTTCAGGAGCTATTAAACTACCCACTTACAGGAAAAATATCGAAACACACAAAATCTTTAGGAAGAAGAGCATGAATTATCATACTCAAGAGAGTTTAAAGGAACACAACACAAAAGATAGATAGAAGATGAGAGAACTCACCGCAATGTATATAGTCCTTGGTTGTGGTTTTGGAATCGGAAGAGAAATACGAGGACAAGTGATCAGTGAGGAGCTAAATTGCTTTTCTCTCTTCGAAAATCTCTTCTATATTTATTCTATGTTTTTTTATCTTCTCTCCTTCTGTTCAAAGTCAAGCCAGGAATTTACAGTTTCATTAAATCTTCGATTTTTAATTCATTTTCGTAAAAAGAAAACTACAGTATCTACTCTTTTCGACAGATATCTAAGAAACTAATACAATTTAATCTGATTAATTCTGTAAGAGCGAAGAATAGTAGAAATTGATTTATCCTCATTCGACTTTTTTTGTTAACGGAAAAAAATAAAATCTGTTTCACATAAAATTGGGTTTGTGAGCGATATTAATACAGTCTATGACTCACTCAATGACATAAAATTGGGTTTGTGAGCGATATTAATACAGTCTATGACTCACTCAATGCTGTAATAGTGCTTGCGAGTTGCATATGCAAATATCAAGACCTCGTCACTGTTTAATTATTAGAAAATTAGGAAATGCAACGTTCTCTGATCACATATATTTATTACATCTAATCAAAGTAGCTGTTTTGAAATATTATAAATTTTTTTTGGTACAAGTAAAATTTTAAACATTGAAATCTGAACAATAAAATAGTGCCTTTTCATAAGATCATGTGATATTTTACCAACAAAGGCATAGGTGTCTCTGTCTGACAATGAACTTCACTGAACCCAAATGGACGACTCTGGTTTCTCCCATGCTCTAGCTGCGGGGAATCATATGGGACACGTGGCGCTCAACGATATGTCTGCTTGTATGTGGACCCAGGCCCATTTTCATCTAATTGGCTCAGCACAGAGGTGCGCTATATAGTCCGTACACGTCGTAACACATAAATACAAAAATCACCTCGAAGCTAGAGAGAGATTAACATAATAATTTTATTATATGATCAGTGATCACAGCCAAAAAATCATACTAATCTAATACGTACATAACGTATAAAAAAAACTTTCTTCTAAATAGTTTGATTACTGATTATACTTTTTAGAATACCAAAGCATATTATTTTGAATATAGCTTTACGAATTTGTTTATGTAAATATATACAAATTTCAGCGGTTAGGATAAAAACGAAAAAAAACAACGGCAAAGTTTCAGAGATGGTGCAATAAAGCGTCTCACGGGGAAATTCTGTGTGATCGAAGACTTAGCATTGGTTAGAAAAATTGGGCCCATTTGATTAACGGGGGAGAAGACGTGATAGAAGGACCCATGAGGCCATGGATAATGCTGTCGGACAATTATTTGAATGAGTCTAATGTAAAGTGAAAGTCCAATTAGCAAAATAATAAACACTAGAACTCTTCGGTTAGATGACAAAACACGAAAGGTACAAACAAGTGAGAAACTTGTCACTTGGGCTGCAGGCGTTATCCTGTCATGATATTCCTACTTATTTTCAAAAAGATTTTTGATCGAAACACCGACTTCTTTTAAGTATAACATGTAATTTTCTTATCATCCCCGTTAAACTATGTTAAGAAACCAAAAAAACTAAAAACCAAGATTAGGCTAATAATTTTGAATTTTGGTTCCTTACAGCTAATTCCAATTCCCAATAATGAAGAACTAGGGCGATTTTAAAATCGGGATGAACAAAAAGCCAAAGCTTGACACAACTTTAGTAGTCTCAATGCGTTTTAAATAAAAAACAAGATTCTAACAAGTAACTGCAGAACAAACCAAAAGGTAGGAAAACAAAATCAAGCTCAAGCTCAAGCCGGATCAAGAACCAAACATCTTTAGGTGTTGGTGGCACGGGTGTAGATCTGCTGGCTCGAGTGAGCAGCAACCATCCTGATCAAACCTTTCGCCATTAGCTCTTTGATAGCCCTCCTTGCTAGAGACCCGTTAATCTGCATTTTTCAACAATATCAAGTAAGGAACACAGTGATACAATTAAGAAATGACAAAAAAAAAAAAACAAAAAAACAAACAAACAATGGCTCCAACGACATCATACAGTTTCTCTATCCGTAAAACTGCATGAAACTCATATCATAATACAAACATACCAGCAATGTTCACTACTTGATGCAGTAGAATCTCAAACTAGTAGATTCTTATGTCACGTTAAATAAAAGAACGGGGGGGATAAAACTATGATATTGAGAAATGAAATGGTGTAAATGGAAGAAACATATACCCTCATACGGTCAGAGAGAATGGAAGGGGTGATGAGCTTGAACTTGGGAGCTTCAGTGAGAAGCTTGTCGTAAGTAGCTTGATCGAACAACACCATGTTGTTCACCTTCTCCTTTTGCTTTCCCTTGCTCCACTTCTGTTTTTTTTTGTTCCAAAGCAACAAAAGCATTGGATTTAGCACGATGATCACGGAAATGAATGAAAAAAAAAAAATCCAATACTAATCAACAACGACATCAGTAGCAAAGCAAATCCACATTCTCTAAAGCTTTACTCAAACGTCACAATTTCACATTAATAGATATCAGTGTATTGGGATATGGCAACTACAAATCGGAACTGTACACATTTCAAAGAACCCTAAATTATGTTGGTAAGATCGATCAATCTCGAGAGATAAGTGACAACATCTACACAAGTGTGGGAACACGAGGAAACGAACCTTCTTCTTCTGCTTTCCACCTCCGGATTTCGCCGGCTTCGATGACGGAGGCGGAACCTTATCCTTCTTCGGCGCCTGTAACCAGAAAACCAAAATAACGATTCAGAACAGAGAGAAAGAAGAAAGATAGAGATATGCTTAGAGTGAGAGAGAGACAGAGAAAGAAACGTAGAGTTACCATGTTGAAATTCGACGGAGACTGAGGAGAGAACGGCGAGCTGAGGGTGATGAAAGACGAGGAGGCTAAGAGAGACAACGATTTAGGGTTTGCTAATTTATAATCTCTAGGGTTTCTGAGGTTTCAGCTTAATGTATACGGGCCGCTGTAATAAAAAGCCCATATAATATTCATTTTGTTTTTCTTTTAAACGGAAGCCCATATTGAGTATTGTTGGGCACGAATTAATATGTATGTTATTTGAAAGATCTGTTTATTCGATCTTATTCTTATGTCCAATGATTCTTAACAAAGTTCAATTCCTAGTTCTCAACGTAAACAAAATCCCGCATGATCCGTTGTATGCTGCTGGCGAAATCACCACTGATTCTTAGTTATCTTCTTGTTATGTAAAATTTTGACTGATCAAAAAAATAACTCTTGAGTTTTGTGGTCCAACTTCTTGGTGATCAGCAGCATTAGTCTTAACTGCTTCAATACTCGTAAAGCACTTTTACAACAAATAAACTCCTAAAGCAACATATAATTGGCGTGTTGTATCCTTGTCTTTAGCCAGTAGGCGTTAAATGTATTCTTGATTTAAAATATGGGGATTATCAACTCGAATTTGACCACTCGATTAGCTGGTTCTTTTCAAATAGCGTCGAAGCAAATAATTGGCTTATTCAGATAGAAATGGAGACGGACTGATTTACTTAAAGCTTGGGACCCAACTGATAATTCCTCTTTTTCAATTTATATTGTGACAGAAACCGCTTCCCAAGAACCACAAAGCGAGCAAGTTACTCTGGAATTTTTTAACTGAAGCATCCACAGTTTAGAGAAACATGGCAGTAGATGAGTCGTACTCGTAGTCATTCAACTACGCAAGAATGTCCAGTGTGAAGTATCCCACAATGAGATATGTGCTTAGCCTTCTTGGCGATATAATCTTTGCTAGAGACTAAAACGAGGATATTACTCATTTCCATTTATTTTAACCGCAATAACAACAAGAAAACTAAAATCAACCAGTTACATAACAATCCGGAAGCCAAATCATCATACTATTATTTGCGAAGTGAAAATTTCGTTTCGAGCCACCAGTTCGCTCTCAGCTGGTTGATTACCCACATACCCTTAATGAAAATCATTATTATATTTTCCTTTTTTTAACTAACGATTTTTGTCAATTAGTTAATTAATTAAATAATATCTTCTTTTTTCTAATAACCTTTTTTTAACTAACGATTTTTGTCAATTAGTTAATTAATTAAATAATATCTTCTTTTTTTCTAATAAATATAATTAGTTTTGATCTCTTTAAAATTTTAAAAGAAAACCCTACCAAATTATATTCACGATTAAAACCAAAACCTAAAAAAATAATATACACGTTAATATATAAGAGAACCTATAGAAACCCTAGCTCTAACAACTAATAAGAACGACCATATCTTCTTCGTATTCTTTTAACCAGATTCTAGAGAGAAAAAAGAGGTGAGCTAATTCAAAACTTTTTCGAACCATGATTTCATTACCTTAGGAATCTGGGAACTGAATACGATCCCATGAACATGGAAGTCTTCGATACATACAAACGGTATCTTCAATTCTCAATTTCCATAAATAAGTTTTTTATGATGTATTACTACTTTTTTTCCTTCTCTCTCTTTAGTAGTAGTTAGACGGTATCGAATACATAATTTATTAGTTTTGTTTTTGTCTTAACATGATTATCAAGAAACAAAAGAAGAATATATATATTGATCGTTGTGATGAACAAGATGACGGTAATTAGTTTAGCATCACATACAAGTTTGTAAAATTGTGTTTGCTTTTGTGCACTATTATTTTGCTATTTTTTTTAATGTTCAACTGGAAGTGGATATCTCGGAATTCGGTTTCCACTAGCTGAATGCAAACTTGCAGATTGGTTGGTGCAGCATCGCTGCCACGAAGTAGGAAGGTACTTCCTTTTCTTTTTTGATTCCTCTTTTGTGTATTCTCCATAAACTTTTTTTCTTTTGCTGATCATGTAACTCGGATCCTAAAGCTGATTTTGATCTGAGTCTTAGTTACAGCTGCTTATATGCCACTGTTCTGACACCACTAATCAGTTTTTTTTTTTCTTTTTTTTTTTTCTTGAAATGGGCAGAGGCACATGTTCTCTAGCTATATTTCTTAAGAAAGAGTTAAATCTCGACATAACTACTTCAAACTTCGATAATCAAGAGACTGAAGACAATATTGCTATCGATTATACACCTATGTGATTGTTATGAATATAATCTATTGATTTTTAAACATTGTGATTGTCTGTGTAATATGTCATCAAGAGGATGATGCTATCAGATAATCGGACTTAAACAAGTAGATACGTACATTGCAAAAAGGTACATTTGTCTATATCCAGCTCTTGACTACAAAGGTTTCACGGTAATGAAATCACTTATTCATTCATAAATAGGGAAGAACTTTTATCTAGTATCGAAATATTATTGAACTTATAACGGTGGAGTTACACATCACAAGAAGAAATAAACTTCAAAATAAAAACAACACAAACGATACCAACGGAAGAAGTAGGGACACAATTGCATATTGAGTTCCAGAAAGAAGATAAACCAACAACAACAACAACAACAACTTAGAATCAGAACGCAAACACTTGTCTAGCAGTTGAAATTACAGAAACAAGCTGAACCATTGTCAAGCTCCATAGTTAGCGTTTTCCCTTTCAATGCATTGGGTATTACAGTTGCTCGTCGAGATGCAAATTCCCGTCCAAGAGCCGCTGTACCTAGCTTTGACAAACCTCAGCCTCCACCGACTTCAAACCTGCATATATATAAATCGCATCCAAAATATTATTGAGCTTATAAAACTAATCTCTAGTAAGTTTACGTATATTATTAAATTATTGAGAGAAATATAAATCACACTGGCCAGTTGAAGAAAAGAGAAGGAAGTAAAGGCAGAGGAGAGAAACTAGAGTGCATGACTTAGCCATTTTTCTACTTTGCTTTTGGGTTGATTAGTGGTTTCACATAAAGCTTAACGCTAGGGTTTATATAGACTCACGGAGAGGCATGGAGACGAGTGACGAGGTGAATAGAGAAGTAAATACGTTTGCTAATAATTTAAGCAGGGTAGAAAATGCGTGATCGATCCTAATAATTTAATCATATTTAGGTTTTGGTGGTGCTGGCGTTCCTGCTTGGATCCACATCCACAACCAAGTTGGGATAGATCAGAGTGGTTAGCTCTTTTGGGCTTGGCCTTTTCGGTTATTTTGGTTAGTCGAGATTAGCTGATACCCTGTGATTGGTGGATCTATCTAATGAATTTCAGACGATAACAAAATAAGGGATTGAGTTCAATCTTTTGTTAAACTTGATTACCGCCGATCCACTTTTTTGGTTATGAGTCTACATAGTCGCATTTTTAGTTATTATTATGAGTTTCAGAAACTTTACCAAAAATAATTATGAGTTTCAGAAAAAGTGTGTATTGTTTTGTTTGTCCAAAGTTGTGTGTTTATATATCTAACAACGTTGTAAATAACATCAGTCCGACCTTAGCTCAGTTGGTAGAGCGGAAGACTGTAGTAGTTGCTGTGATCTTTAGGTCGCTGGTTCGATTCCGGCAGGTCGGATTTTTCATTTTTTGAATATATATATGTATTAAATTTGCGTACATTTTTGAAAAGGGAAAGGTAAAAGATGGAGTGTAAATATTATGGACAATTAGGGAATCTTTTTGGTTTTTCTTAACTGCGGCATTAACGTAAGGGAAAGTTACGAGAGATCCGATCCAAATATGGAGACACGTTTCACTTGTGGTCTGGATGTTATGAACAATCAAGAAACACCAATAATGAAACTTCATTTCAACTTTTTGAGAAAAGAAGTGAAGCTTTTGTCAAAGTGTATCCAATAATGAATATTTTAAATTTGAATTCATGAGACCACCTCTCTTATATGTATGCTTTTGCCTTTTGGTTAGAAAGGGACAAGACGTTAAAGATACACCAAAGAGTTGTTGACCTACAAGCAATTTCTCCATCTCTTAGCGAAGAAGTAATTGTATGTTACGTATTTATTTATTCTCTCCATTTCCTTACACGAAATATAGTGAAATGTACTTTTAGACAAATATTCATGTAAAAAATATTTTTTAGAAAATGATTTGGTCTAGTCTATCATAAATTAATAAGCAGCAAGCCAACAAATATATACGAATTGCTTAGCAAAAAAAAAAAAAACAAAACAAATATATACGAGTTTTGGAATGAACAATGATCCTCCGGTTTGTCAAAAAAAAAAAAAAAAATGATCCCCCGGTTTCTTCAACGTGGGAATTTCGTAATTAACATGTTCTTAAGTCTTCTTCTAGAGTTACTTATTCCTAGTGATCGTCTTAATCAATCATGATGCATGGTTTTAAATTAATTTCAGTGCTATGAGCTATCTTTTAATTTTTTAACCACGAAAGTAACTTTAGTTTTATGACAAATAAAATAATCAGAGTAAAATAATGATAATGGATACAAGACAGGGCTCTTTAACTAACAAAATATTTTGGAGTTGCATACTTTCCAATTTCCATGATCAATAGTATTTTATATCTAAAATTAATATGTTTTCGTTTCTTTTGCAAATAATAAAATTAACATGCTACAGGTTTGTTGGTTTTGGTTCCTGTAAAGAGAATTTCTACCACGTTTAACATTTAAAGATTGTATAAATTACGTCAAAAAAGAAGAAGATTGTATAAATTAAAATATAGCCAAACCGCATTAAGTTATAGAATGCAATAATTAATTTTACATTTTCTACTTTGGTTCTATTAATTTTTTTCATTTAAATTTTGCTTAAGAAAATGAAAGTAAACATCTCAAGCGCACATAACGACCCTGTATAAATACTCACATAGATCAAAGCTAAGTTCTCTCAAGAAACAAAGTAAAAGAAAAGGTAAAGAGAAAAACATATATTCCTCTGTTTAGATTCTCAAATTTCTTTTCATGAATCTAAACTGAGAACACAATTGGTCTCTTCTTCTTATAGAGATCTAAAGCAGGAAAAGCTCAAAATCCTCTGTTTCTTCTTGGTTTCTCTCTAAGCCAATGGATTCGTTTAGTACTCAGAAAATGAAGTCAAGAAAGATAATAAAGAGGCCTGCGAAAAAGTCTCGTGTTCAGATAATCTTGGATCTGTTTTTCCGGGCGGTCGAGATAATTGTGGTTTTGGTTGCAGTAGCTAAGCTTTGCTATCAGCTCATTATCAAGTTTGAAGATTCTGGTGTCGCGGCACTTATTAAAGCAAACCGTAATCTTGCGTTTCTAATAGGAAACGTGATAGTCATCGCTCTGATTGCTAAATCCGGTCTTCTAGCAAATCAAGAACTCGACCCGAAGTGCAAACGCAATGATCTGTACGAGGAGTTTGTTCGGGAGAGCTCAAGAAGAGATGGAAACTCACGAGGCGAGATGAGAAACAGAGGAAAACAGAGTGAAGCAGAGAAGGAGGCTAAAAAGAGCATAATCGAAAACAGAGAAAAACAGAGTGAATCAGAGAAAGAGAAGCAGAGCATAACTGAGAACATAGAAAAGCAGAGGAATTCTGAGAAGACGGAGAAACCTATTGCAACTGAGAAGAAGATGAAGCAGAGAATTTTTGAGAAGATGACAAAACAGAGCATTTTCGTGAAGGGAGCGGAACAGAGCATAGTTGAGCATCAGGAGACAACGGTAAAGAAGCTGGAGAAACAGAATCTGAGTGAGAGAGGAAAAATTCAGAGTTACCAGAGATGCCGTTCGGAGAATCTGGAGGGTTTGTATAAGAGTTCTCGTGGACGATTAAGGACATCGGAGACGGATGCGTCTTCTGAAAGATTTGATTCCGACGATGAACTCCGATACAAGATCGAGTCTTTCATTGCAAGGCAGAGGAGGAATCAAAATGATGATTAGTTTTGTATAATTTTAGATGAATACAAAAAATAAGCAAACCAAAAAAGAGACAGTTATGCAGATAACATTCACGTATGCGTTGTGTTTGTTATAAAAGGGTAAACCTATTTTAATTTTAGATCCTTTGGCATAAATATTTGTTTATCTTTCCTTTTGTTTGATTTCCTTGTATAATTTTTGGTTATTATATAGGGAATATATATATCAATGTTATATATGCTTATTTGGAAGAATATTTGATCGGTTAATAACTTAACAATAACAAAAAGATCCACGACATTTTATATTCACAAGATTTATTATTATATATCTGTAAGTTTACAACAAAAACATTAGAAAAGTACTAATTTTGGGATTATATTGATAGCTAATAATACGAAAAGAAAAAGATCCATGAGAAACTGATATTCACAAGATTAGAAAGTTACTTCATATTTTCCATATAGATGGGATATAATTGTTTTTAGATTTCAAGAAAACCATTTATAGCCCCAATTGATTCCACAAAATAACGCCAAAAGTAAATTTATTTTCATTACTGGATTGGCATATATAGAGAAAAAAACAAGAAAAGATTAGTTTCCTTTTCCCTACAAAAATGAAATTTCGTCAATATGATCACTTACAGAAATGGTTTCTCCAATAATAAGACTAGAGCTAAAAATCTGCTGACAAAAAAGAAAACGCTAAATTTTATGAAAGAGGGGTTCAAGAAGAGGTAAAACCTTGTCAATGCTTTCTCTCTAAGATTTTAGGCGTTGTAAATTAGGAGCGTTCTTAATTTGGGGTTAAGAGAGTTATATAGATCCCTCTTTCTTCTTCTCCCCTCAGTTTTTCTTGTTATACATACAGGTAAAAAAAAAATATCTAGAAGGAATGGATTTTGTTCTTGCCTAAACCCTTCGAATCTCACGCTTATTGAATTGAATGTTTCGATACAGTTGTTTTGTTTTGATTCTCTAATCACATCAAACGTGTTTATGTTAATTCGTACAAGCTTAAGAAGATTGATTGTTTCTCGTAATGTTTGGGGATGAATGTAACGTTTTCGATGGAAATGTCTAAATGAGTTTCTTCTCAGATTCTTTTCATTTCCACCTAATTGATTGTTAGCCAAGGAACCACCGGAACAGAGTATTTATAACATTGCTTTTTGATTAATAGGAACATAAGCAATGGCGGATACAATGGTTGCTCATATGGATCGACATAACAAGCTAGATACTGAGACCTCAGAAGATGACAAGAGATTGACAAAACTCTGCTCCCTGAAGAAGAAGGCAATAAATGCGACGAACAAGTTTAAGCACTCAATGACCAAGAAAGGTCGAAGGCATAGCCGTGTGAGGTGTGTCTCAATCGTTGATGAAATCGACACAGAAGAGTTGCAAGCCGTTGATGCTTTCCGTCAAGCTCTTATCTTAGAGGAACTACTTCCCTCTAGACACGATGATCATCACATGATGCTTAGGTTCTTGAGGGCAAGAAAGTTTGATGTCGAAAAGGCAAAGCAAATGTGGGGTGATATGCTTAACTGGAGGAAAGAATATGGCGCAGACACAATCATGGAGGTGACATTTACATACACGTTTCTCTCTCGACTCTTGTTTTGTCTCTTTCTCTCTTAAAGTCTCTCTCTTTCTTTGTTAAAGGACTTTGATTTCAAAGAAATAGACGAAGTGGTAAAGTATTATCCACAAGGATATCATGGTGTTGACAAGGAAGGAAGACCAATCTATATCGAGAGGCTAGGCCAAGTGGATGCCACAAAGCTGATGAAAGTGACCACAATCGATAGGTACGTCAAGTACCATGTGAAAGAGTTCGAGAAGACCTTCAACGTCAAATTTCCGGCTTGTTCCATTGCTGCCAAGAGACACATTGATCAGAGCACAACGATCTTGGATGTTCAAGGCGTGGTATGTGCTCAGAAAATTAATTTTTTCATCTAATCATATTTCCTCTGTATCTTGGATGATTCGATTTGTTTACGCGTGTGTGTGTGTGTGTTTTTTTTTTTTTTTTTTTTTTTTTTTTTTTTAANAATAACTTCAACAAAGCTGCAAAAGATCTTCTTCACAGTATTCAGAAAATCGACAACGAAAACTATCCAGAGGTTCAAATATATATGCTTTTCTTTCTTTCTTCCTTCCTTTAGCTACTAAATGGTTTTTGATACAGAACCATGGCCTTTAGCTACTAAATGGTTTTTGATACAGAACCATGGCTTTGTGTTTCATTGCAGACGCTGAACCGTATGTTCATCATCAATGCTGGTGTTGGGTTTAGGCTCGTATGGACCGCTGTTAAATCTTTCTTGGACCCAAAGACTACAGCCAAGATTCATGTAATGCTCTCTCTCTCTCTCTCTCTCTCTCTCTCGTTTTTCACTTAAAAAGGATCTTGGTTACTTTATCTTCATCTGCCTCTTTACATGCATGTTCAGGTGCTTGGCAACAAATACCAAAGCAAACTGCTAGAAATCATTGACGACAAGTGAGAAGTTCATAATATGTCTTTAGATGGTGTCTTTGAAACAAAATATGTTATCTAAAAAGCGAACTCAATATTTGTGTAGCCAACTGCCTGATTTCTTGGGGGGTAAGTGCACATGCGCAGATAAAGGCGGATGCATGCGTTCAGATAAAGGTCCATGGAACGACCCTGACATCTTCAAGGTAATTATTTATGAAAAAACAGAGGAATGAAGAAGATACAGCTTCTGAATCATATATATATATATATATATATAAACGCAGTTGGTTCAAAACGGCGAAGGTAGATGCCTGAGGAGGAGCTTGTCAGGAATCGATGAAAAGACCATCTCAGAGTATAAGAACGAAAACGTAAAAAAGCCAAAAAAAAGGCAATCATCTTCAAAACAGTTGCTATTATATTTCTTTTGAGTAAATCGTAATCACTAATCATTTTCTCTACTGTGTTTTAACCAACTCAAAACCAAGTGCGAACCAGAAGAGACGTACACGCAATCTGCTACAGTGAAGGAGAAGAAGTTCATCGACAAGACTGTGGATGCTGCTGCTTGGCCTACACAGCTTCAGAAGCCCAACAACACCTTTCCCGAGCCTAAAGGTTAGCATTCTCGTTACCACACACTTAAACCGGGTTTTGGTATTAACTTGTGACACTCTCTCAATTCAGAATTGTATCCGAACCCGGCTGTGTTACCGTTGGAGAGGAGAGGGTACTTATATGGGAGCGTGATGGCCTTGCTCATGGGGATAGTGGGCGTGATGAGGCTGACCAAGAACATGCCAAGGAGGCTCACTGAGGCCAATGTGTACAGCCGTGAAGGCGGCGCCGTGTACCCAGACGGAGTGACGGTTATGTCGAAGCAGGAGTATATGGCCATGGTGAAGAAGATGACAGATCTGGAAGACAAATGCAAATGCATGGATGCTCAGGCTAAGATTTCTATGGAGAGGGAGAAGATTCTCGATGCTGCACTTCGTCGTGTTGACCAGCTCGAGCTTCACTTGTCTGAAACCAAGAAGGTGAAGAATCTCTCACTTGTCTCTTGCTCTGTTTTCTTATTGCTCTGTTTTCTTATTGCTCTGTAAAATATTAGGCATTGGACGAGACAATGACTAGGCAACATGAGATTATGGCTTACATCGAGAAGAAAAAGAAGAAGAAGAAGAAGGTAAGGAGAACACATATAAACCACTATCACTGCTTATATTTACATTAAAAATTACTTGAAAGTAAAATCTAGTTTATTTGAATTTTCCAGTTCTTTTTATTCTGAAAGACTGCTTCGGAGTGACTCTTCGGCCTCCGGCTTCTAAGAAGACTATAAATTAAAATATATTTCCATTTACCATATATGTTGTATTCTATAAATAATTAAATATGGATACTGGAGAAAATATCAAAATATTAGGACGAAGTCTTGTTTTGCCTGTAATCGAGGACTCTCTATTTCTCCTTTCTTTCGTAACTGTTTTGTTTATATTAACTTTAAGAGACCATTGTCATCGTCCTCATTATAAAAGAGAAAAAAAAACTCTCTATTTGAACTAGTTTAGCTTTCACGGGACATAAAAAGATGATAGTTGTTTTGTTTTTGTTCTGTCATTATAAATGTGGTTACTTGTTCTGTTCCTCTTCTTAACAAGCGTAAACCTAACAAGGGAGAGAGAGAGAGAGAGAGAATGTGGGAGATAAGGCAGAGATGCTTCTTCTTTTTCTTCTTCTAAAAACAGAACATTTGCTTCCTCTTCTTCTTCTTCTGGAAACAAAAACAATATTGATGATGAGATTCAAGAAAACAAATTTGGATTCTGGGCTTCAAAGGTTACAAGAAAAAGAAATCTGACCTGGAACTGAGCTGCCTCTTGACGGTCAATGTAAGCGAGCAATTCTTCTTGTCTCATCAAAGCTTCATAAAGCGCCTGCTCCGAGTAAGAAAGGTTTTTAGACAACGAACAAATTCTCAGCTTCTAGTTTCTGTGAGTTTTTAGTTGTTGAAGATGCTATTCAATTACCTTCTTAGTGGCTATGAGCTCCGCTTCAAGGGCGTCTACACGGCAGACAGCTGCGTTAAGCAGTTCCTCTTTCTCTGAAGGCATCTCCGATGGCTTTGACTGGAGAGCTCCGATTTTCTCCTCAAGTTCGGTTAATTTCTTCAGCACTGAATTGAGGAGATCAGATTCCTCTGTAGCAGCGTTTCCTTCAATTTGCAGTTGGCTTGTAGGTGGTGGACGCTGCTTAGTCACAACACGGTATGTTTCTGTGCGGAAGAATGTGAGAATTGACATCACAAACGCCATGAAAAATAATAGGATACGAGCACTGAAGCTATCTTGATCCTTTGGAACATTTGGAGTTATACGAGCGCCTGCAGAAAGAGATAAGGAACCCAAGTTTCAATATCTTTTTCATTCAAGTGTTTGATGCCAAAAGTGGAACGTTTCTTTCACATAAGCAAAGCATAAGAGAGTTACCTTTTGATGGAACCCTGTTGCTGGTGGCAGGTTTAACCTTCCAGGTGGCGTCAACAGCTTTGTCAACCATCGGAATATACTCATCATAACCTGCAAAACTACCAGCAAAGCTCGTTTCACCAGTACCTATCTTTGCCTGCAAAATAATCACTTAGCAAGATTCAGAACCACCCTCAGATGACGTAATAATCCATAGCAACACATAAGATAGAGGAATTGAACCTATATTATACGGTTATACCTCTTCACGAACAGGAGTCAAGCGGAGATGAGAATAACTCTTCACTGCTTTTGGAGACACGACCACATCTTCAGCTTCAGAACCTGATTCTGCGGTTGATGTGTCACTTCCCTTTATCCATGGATAAGATGGCTTTGCATAAGCAATGACTTTTCCCTCGCTGTTCAGAACTTTCACCACCTGCTTCGCACGGTGAGCTCCCCCGTGAAGTACCATCTGCACAAGTAAACCATTTGTTATAATATGAAATCTTGGGAGTATAAAGAGATCTATAAAGGCCAAATAAGCAACCTTCAAAATATCCGGATTTTTCCAAGGCCCTTTATCAGAAAGCATACAACCTCCCTGATCCGCGCAAGTACATGTACCACCCAAAAATTCAGGCAACTCGCTGTAGCAAATGAAAGATAGATCAGTGATGTAAGCAAAACACAGAAGAATCGATCCATTCAAGAGGGGACAAAAGGATTATGAGTTCACAGCTACATACCTGGAATCGATAACCTCGAGCAATTTACTCTGATACTTATTTCCAAGCACCTACATTACAACACGGAACAGTCCATGTGAATTACAGGAGCCTTTTAGATAGAGCTAAAGCAAGGAAACGTATTAAACTTACATGAATCTTAGAAGTTGTTTTGGGGTCTAGAAAGGTCTTCACAGTGCTCCAAAGCATACGGAATCCGGGCCCTGCATTGATGATAAACATCTGGTGTAGAGTCTCAGGATAATTGTCTCCATCAATCTTCTGCAAGCGCGTAATAAGCTCGCGGGCAGACTTGGTGAAGTTCTTGAATCCTACTCCTTGGACGTCCAAAATCGTCGTGCTTGAATCAATATGCTTCTTTGCAGCAATCGTGCAGGAAGGAAACTTGATCATGAAACTCCTCTCGAACTCTTTGACATGATATCTCAGATATCGATCAATCGTTGTAACTTGCATCAGTTTGTTAGGATCAACTTTGCCAAGCCTCTCAATATACACAGGCCTTCCTTCCTTATCTACGCTGTGATAGCCGTGCGGGTAATACTTGAGAACATCATCAATCTCTTCAAACTCAAAATCGTTTATGATGGTGTCTGTGCCGAAATCTTTCCTCCACTGGATCATATCTGCCCACATTTGCTTTGCTTTCTCAATGTCGAATTTCCTCGCCTTCAAGAACCTCAGCATCATGTGGTAGTCATCGTGTTTGGTTGGAAGCAGCTCGTCCATTACCAATGCTTGTCTAAACTCGTCAACTGCCTGAAGCTCTTCCACATCACGAACGTCTTCGATGGAGACGGAGCTGACTCGGCCTTCGCTCTTCCTTCTCTTTTTCTTGAGAGAATGCTTAAATTTGGTAGATGCATTGATGGCTTTCTTTTTCAATGTACCGATTCTTGTTCTCCTTTCATCTTCTGAATTCTCAAAGTCTGACTTTCTTTCCTTTTTCTCATCACTGCTCAACAATCCCTCAAAACCTGTATAACAGAAAAAAGAGAGCATTTTTAATCATAAAAAAAAAAAAAACTTAATTTTCCTCACAGAAACACTGAAGAAAACAATCTAATAATTGGAGAAATTGCTGAAATAACAAACAGCTGAAATTACGACCTAAATTTTCACAATTGAGACTCCTAATTAGCAAAACACAACGGAAACAACGAAATTGCAGAGAGGTTCGCTCTCATTATTCGAAACCAACTCATCGATCCTAGCTTTATGCTTCAGTGAAACCCTAAAAAAGCAAAACTCACGAAATCGCATAGAAAGAAATCGACGGATCCAATGATAGTAGCAAAATGAAGAAGAAAAATATAAATCCGATTCACTTACATGGCCTTGCGAACCGATCAACCGGACCTGACATCTGTAGATTCTCTTATCTCTAAAGAATTGAATCGACAGAAAAAGGCAAAAACTCTCGCTCAAAATCAAAGTTATTGGAGAAAGAAAATGGCTGATCCACACACCAAACACGAATCGTTCTTTATTATTATTATTTTTGTTGCGAATCTACTTACTCACATTAACCAGGAAATCCCCTGAAATTTCGCATAAATTTCAGAAGCAAAAGTGGAGTAGAATTCGGAGCCAACTATGGACTATTTCTGTTTTCTGATATTTCTTATTTTCCCACTGAATTTTATTTTTCTGTAGAAAAAAAGGGTATCTATATTTATTTACCTGCCACCTCTATTATTCACACTCCCTTCCTATTATAAACCCCACACTATTTTTCCTGCAGATCTCATACTTTATATAGGTAATAGTCAATTACTATGGTATTGATTAAAAAAAAAAATCTAATTAAACCACAATATTACAAATTATTGATTTTCTCTTGTTTTCATTTGACTAGATATAGTTTCCTTTTCTAATTTCAAGTTTGGTAAGTATTATTTTTTTCCGTTTTAAAAAGTTATAAAATCGGAAAGAGCAAGTGGGCCAGCGGTAGTGCATCACCTCTGCATCCTTCACATCTGGAGTTCGACTCCACCTAACTCCCATGTGGGGTTTATTTCTTCAGTGGGAGGATTGGTCAGTGGGTCAGCCTGTTGTGGCCCATAAACATTGACAAAAAAAAAAAATTATAAAATCAACAATTAATTACTTAATTGAAAAAAAAAATTTATAACCGGGTAATTTATCACTACATTTCAATATGAATGACCAGGTAAACTAGTCAACAACAGATTTGGTGTGCGTTAAATGTAGACATCGAGGTTAATTCTGTAAGAAAATCTATGAAATGGACTGAAACTAAAAAGTAGCATGAGAGTGGGGAGTGACTATAAATTAATAAAAATATAAGTGAAAAGGAGTACAAGAGATTCGCTTTTTGTCACCAGCCGACGAAGATCTGACGGTCATTAATGACCGTGGTGAAAATTTAACGGATCTACGATCAGTAGTAGGCTATAAGCCAATAACAGTCAGAATCAGAGAAGTACAGAAAAAGTTAAAAAAGAATTTTAAAAAGATCGATGAGAATTTTGCCGACAAAACGGAACAGTATACGAGATGAGTCATCAACAATCTTTGGCCATTTGTTGTCGGATTTAAACAATTTATTCCTTTTTTTTCCGTTAACATATTCCATAATTAGTACTCCAAATTTTATCTCAAACGTGACTAATTAGCAAACAAAATAACAAAGATTTTCATCTCGATCAAAAGATGACAGATTAATCATTTTTTATTAATGACAAAAAGACGAATTTGCTTTCTATATCTTGTACATTACATGTAAATACCAAAAAAAAAAAAAAATTGTACATTACATGTCACTTTTATAAGAATTCCAGAAATCATCATCATCTCCCTCATCGTCACATTCATTTCCACCGTCCGATCTCACGCCATTCTCAACATCCTCACCGTCCGACTCCTTAACTCCAGCTACTCCATCACCAGCCCGCTCAGTCTCATCAGACTTCACGGGCTCCTCCTACACACATACAAAGCGACAGCGTTTTAACTCGTTTGGTTCCTTTTGGAAAAGAAATATTTTGGCGCCAACTTAAAAATAACAGAATACCAGAATGCTTACATTCTCGGGAACATCAGTAGTTGTTTCTGCCTCTTCCCCAGCTTCTCCTTCTCCTTCTCCTTCTTCTTCTTCTTCGCCTTCTCTTGCAGCCGCGGCTTCTTGTTGAAGCTTCTTGATCACAGTCTGGAAATGCGTAAGATCTGCAAAAACAGAACAGACTTTCTAATTTCCATGGCGCACTCCCCCAAAAAAATCTTTAACAGAGAGAAAGAGAAAGGATCTTCTCACGTTTCGAGCGACTTGATAACGCATCATTGATCTTCAATGGATGCCGGCGTTCTTCCAATTTGAATTTGAGCTTGATCTGTTGACGCGTTCTATCAGGAAACAGTTGTTGTACCATCGATAGATTGCTCCCAAACTCTTGAATTCCCTAAACGGAAAAAAAAAAAAAAAAAAAAAAAGGAAGCAANCTATAATGAGTTCTTGATGATTTATGAGAAAAAACCCCACATTTAAGAATTATGGCCTCCAGTTTATTATTACCTCATAGAAGAGTTCTGTGTCTTGCTTTGACCATCGTGTTCTCGGAGTCTTGTTCATGTACGTTTGATAGTTAACCGGTGAGTCCGGTTTAACTACATTAGTTTCTTGATATTCGCTCTCCTCCATACCAAAGTCATCTTCTGCGTCAAAACCTTGATGAGAATAATCCTGGTTTTCCGATGCGTTCATATTACTGCACATAACACACACTCCATTAGATGAATAAAACAAACTAATACACTCTGCATTTTATTTTATTTTCTAACATGAATATTAATATTAATATAATACCTTTCTTGGGTAGGCGGCACAACAGCAGCAGCTCCCTTTGCTTCCTTTTTCTGTAAATCAACAAGAAATAGACAACGAGGATAGGTTAGGATCTAAGCAGAGCTCAAATGAAAGTATAAACGATGATTCTTACCTCCAACCATTCTTTATATTCAACAAGGCGAAGCATATCTTTAATAGGCAGAAATCTGATTTCGTCATCCGGGGTTTCAAGCAATTCCTTGTCCACTAGAAAAGAAGATGAAAACAGTTGGTCAGAGGGTAGAAGATGTTAATGTCTGTTAAGAAAAAAAAAAAATATATATATATATATATATAGTTGAGCTAGTTACATGTTCTTTTCCTCTGTCGACGAACTGAATGCTTGAACTTCTTCTCCTTTGGATTTTCCTTAGACTTCTTTGCTTCTTCTTTTTCACTGGTGGGTTTCCGCTTCCTTCCCCTCGGGTTTCCCTTTTTACCTAGTTTTCTTTTTTTTGGTGCTTCTTCTACTAAACCATTTTCTTCTTCTCCTAAAACTGTATTGTTAGTGCTAGGCGAGACAACCTGTTCTTCGCCAGAAGCATTTCGCGCCTCCATCTCAGAAACCTGATAAAAAAAGAAATATTTGCCACTGTGCTTAGAAAAGCAAACCCAATTTTGCCAAAAATTCTTACCATTTCTGTGGGGACTTGAGGAATACTACGTTCTTCATCTTGAAGCTCTCCATAGTTTGGAGTATTCTTACTGAAATTGTTTCTTGATTCCACATTGGTCGCAAACTCAGAGTCGTTAGTACCCATTGAATAAAAACCAGTATCATCAACAGAGTATTGAGACTCAGGTTCTTCAATCACAGTGTCGAGCAATCTAGGCTTTGGTTGGAACTTTCCACTATGTTTCTCTACACATGTACGGCAACATAACTCGGTTACTAGATCGAATTAGCAGAGCTAATGCATATGAAATGACGAGATTCAGAGAGTAAAAACTACCGTATGCACTACTGGTGATGCCTTCCTCCTGAACAATATCAAGAGATTCCATATCCAAACGACACTCTTCTTCCTGTAACAATATCAAACGTTGCAAATAAGGTTTAAAACTAGCTGTAAATGAACGGCCTTGCAAAAGAGTAGTCACACATACCCCTGTTTGCATCCTTTCAGTTTGAGCATGAGTATCAAAATCTCCAAACACTGCAGAATCTTGTGTTATGGGATCATCATCACATCTCTTTTCCTCCAAACCCACATTAGTACAAGCACGAAGAACAGGTGGTTCCATAGATAAATTAACCCTTTCTGAAAATACATCTGCATTCTGAAAGAAAGAAAAACTCTTTAGGCTAGGCTAAAAAGCAATTCAAAAGGTAGAAAGAATATCACTTTTACCTTTTCAGATAATGTTGGAATGGTAGATTGGTTAATGGTTCCGCTCTCAGGCACAATAGTCTCGGAAGTTGAAGCCTCTGCAAAAATGTAGAAAGAATCCACATCTGTTAAAACATTTCCAACTTCAGAACAACATACAGAAAACAAGTTGGTTGAGAAAAGAAACAAAACTGTTGGGATTAGCCAATGATCCGTCTAGAGAAACCGGATCTTCGCCTTGTGCTGATGTTGAGAGCTTTTCCTTGGCAGGGAGTGTTGAAAGAGAGACTTGCTTCTTCTTGGGTTGTGGTCTACCTTTGGGTTTAAACCTTGCACCAGCCCTAGCTAGTAAATCCAAATCCATATGTTTCAGGCAAATCAATCTAATCCAAAAAAAAGTCATGAAAGTAATCACAAAAAAAAAAAAAAAAAACCAAATTACCTGCTGGGGCAGCACGATCGAATTGATCATCGAAATCCATAGACTTTGGCTTGTATTTTACAAATGCTCTCCCTCTCTTCAATACAAGAAAAAAAGAAGCTCTCAGTACATGTATGTAACTCTCACAAACACAAAAGCAAAAGTCAAAGCAAAAGCGAGGGCAATGTAGATATAAGATATCAATCAGTCATTCAAAGCATCAACGAAGAAGATTGAGCATCATTCCAGATAGAATTCAAGTACCATTGAATAAAAGAAAAAGGTTTCTAATTTGCATTCTTTGTGAATGTACATATAAATAATTTAATGGAGAATTGTCACTTGGGACAACCAAAGCGACTCTGTAACCCAACAATCAAAATTGAAACTTTTTCAAGGAAAATCACAAGTTAAAGATACCTCCTTATAAACTGCGAAACGATCCGTTGAAGCTAGAGCATTGTTGAAACTGGGTTCAGAGGAATTGAAGGTTAGCTGAAAAGGTTGGCGTCTCTTATCGCAGATGAAGGAGAAGATATTTATAAACAGGTTAAAAAGATCGTGCAGGCTAGTGGTATTTGGTGGCCACTTTTAGCGATTGGTTTAGACTCGTGTCTAGGGTTCGATGCTCTGAGCATTAATGACGATAAGCAATAACTTATAATTTCTTCTTTATATTTATATACGACGGCCCTTAATGTGGGCTTCAATGATAGATAGGCCCTTTTTTATCCAACAAAGCTTTTTAAATTAAATCATTTTCCTCTCTTCCACTGTCTCTTCTTAATTTGCCAAATCTGAAATCTCTTTGCAGATCAAATCTCTCTCCCTCCTTTTTTGGCTTCGCGAGCAGTAAGTCTCTCTATCTTTGTCTGTATATTTGTATATATATAGCTTCTAGATTCTGGAATCGAGATTTTGATTTATTTATTTTCATTTTCATATCGCAAAGTAAGTTAGTGTCCCAAATTGATTTTGCAATTTCCTGAATTCCTCCAACTTTTGTAAGATCTGTAATCAATTATAATCATGCCCTTTTAACTGCTCTGATCACGTTTCTTCCTGAATTTATGAATAAATTTGCGTTTTCGTATCGTTTAAGATCGGTTTTAGAGTTTGAGCTATGGTGAAGGAAAGTGAGTATTACGATATTCTAGGCGTCAAGACTGATGCCTCAGGTGCTGAGATTAAAAAGGCTTATTATATAAAAGTAAGTCTTCTTCTTCTTCTCTGTGTTATCAACAGATTTCAATCGCTGTGAGTAGTAAGTATAGTTTTCAGGTAGGTTTCGTCACAGAAACCTCCTTCAGAGTCCAACTATGAGCTCAGATTTGATAATGGAATCTATGTTATATTTCCAAATTCTGAAGCCTTTTTTTCTTTTTATAAGATAAATTCTTTGGCTCTTTTCTTTTTGTTGGCAGGCAAGGCAAGTTCATCCAGACAAGAACCCTGGTGATCCTCAAGCTGCTAGAAATTTTCAGGTGAATCAATAGCAAAAGTTCTTTTTTTTTTTCCTTCACCTAAGGGCAAACTATATATATGTTTGCTTAACGACCTTGACAAGGGGTTTTAACGAGTGTTTTGATTGAATAATACTATTGATCACTCGAATCTTTGCACTGCTCATGTGAATGAAGGTACTAGGCGAAGCTTACCAGGTTCTTAGCGATCCGGAGAAGCGAACTGCTTATGACAACTATGGAAAAGAAGGTGTTCAACAGTAAGTTTGCACCACTCTGCCCTTTCCATATGAAGACAGATTTTCGGTTTAGGCCATTCCTGTCAATTCTAGAGATAACCTCTAAGATGTTTATGCTTCATTTGCAAATGTCAATTTACTTCTTCAATTCCTTGTATTTTGCAGGGATGCAATGGTTGACCCTGCAGCTGTATTTGGCATGCTCTTTGGTAGCGAGCTGTTTGAGGATTACGTTGGGCAACTTGCTCTTGCTTCAGTTGCATCACTCGACGCCGAATTAGAATCACATGACCCTGAGACTAGAAAAAAGATGCTTCAAGACAAGATCAAAGTAAAGCTCTTTTCTTTCTCCTTTCACTGTTTTCTTAAGCCCTGGTGTCTATGATTCATGGATCATGGGTGGAATTGTGGTGCAGGCGATGCAAAACGCAAGGGTAGACAAGCTTGTCGCCACATTGAAAAACAAACTCGAACCATTCGTGGAAGGACAAATCGATGAGTTTGTGAGTTGGGCTAACGCAGAGGCAAAACGGCTCTCTACAGCTGGTAAACAATCCTTTCTCAATCACCCTAAAGGCAAATCAAACTTTGATTCTTTTTTTCATATCCTATGGTGGTGGTTACTGTCAGGTTTTGGTGAAGCAATGCTCCACACTGTGGGTTACATATACACTAGAAAAGCTGCGAGAGAACTGGGAAAGGACAAACGTCTCATGAAAGTGCCCTTCTTAGCTGAGTGGGTGCGTGACAAAGGCCACCAGATCAAATCTCAAGTGATGGCTGCTTCTGGTAAAAGAAAACAAACAGTCCTTTAACTTGAATTTTTTGGCTTCCGTGAGAGAAAGGTAAACACCAAAAGATCCTCTCTTTTCTTTTCCGTAGGTGCGGTTTCGTTACTTCAGCTGCAGGATGAAGTGAGCAAGCTGAATCAGGGAGAGAACAGAGAGGAGCATATTCAGAAAGCCATTGAAGCTAAAAAAGATGCTATGCTTCAATCCCTTTGGCAAATCAATGTGCTTGACATTGAATCAACTCTATCTCGTGTTTGCCAAGCGGTAAGTAAGATGATATGATGTTTTCCTATTAATTATGACATCAATCATTCCATTGTAATAGCTAAACCTTGTTGTCTCTTCTGTTTGTTCCTCAGGTGCTTAAAGATCCAACTGTTTCAAAGGATGTTCTTCGAGCTAGATGTAAAGGATTGAGGAAGCTCGGAAACATCTTCCAGGTGAGTCATATAACAAAATCGAATAAAAGTGTTCCTTCTCTATCAAAACGTACTGAGACTCTGCTAAAAAAAACTTTCAGGGTGGTAAGAAAGCCTACTCTAGAGAGAACAGCTTGCGTCACGAAGAAGACGCCGTGAAACTTCACGACGGAGAGTCCTCAAAGCCGGCGACTTAAATACAAAGAATATACCAAAATTCGAACGGTTCGAAACAAAACGATAGTTTGTTGAGAATTCTTGAATGTATTGTAACCATTTCTATATTGTTTTTAAATCTGAAATTAATAATACTATGGGAAGTGATGGTTTCGTTTGTATATTCCCTTGCTGAATTTGTTTCTTCCGTGTTGCCTTCACAAAACTCCAGGTCGCGTTTCCTGTAAGATATTAGACAGGGACAGGATTTTCTTTCATATTTTTATATATTGGCCCCTCGAATATTATAACATTTTCAATTTGGAATCTAGTTTTAGTTTCTAAACGGCCCCATCTAACGACGTCACGACGGAAAGTTGCCGGTTAATTATTCGTTCTCCCTTCGTTTTTGTCCTTTAACATGACGTGGGTCCGCTAACTCTGACGGCGTCACTACACCTGGGCACTTGACCGAACGTATTTTATCCTGGTTTAGTTATGGCAAAAGTGTGTTATCTTCGATCTAATTCATTTGATCAGCTCGGTTCAGTTTGATTTGATTTTGCAATTTGGTACGGTTTTGGGTCTTATACGCCTACCGGGTTCTAACGGCGTGAAATAAACCGTCAGAAAAGACTTGTATTCGTCTCTTTCCCTCTCTTCTCTCTCTCTTAGAGAGAAGGAACAAAGCAAAGCCTCGCAGTGCTTTTTCTCCCTTTCTCACTCTAACAGACCCACCGGTCTCTCTCTCCCCGTGAAACTGTCATCTTCCTTTTCTCCGGCGACGTTCCGGAACTTCCGGGAGCAGGTTCGATGTTCATGACTCTCTTAGCATATGTTTGATTATCCTTTGTTTCATTCGAAGATTTACTTTCGGGTATTGATTTTAGGGATTTAATTTCTGTTTTGGGTCATCTCAACATGACTTGCAGATTTTTCGGCCTTAATTTGAGATCTATTTGATGATAATTGTGCCACTTACGTTCAGTTTAATTAAGCTCCACTAGTTCTTTTGTTTCCTGAGTTTTGTTTTTTAATTTGGGATTTTAGTCATGGCAGTTTCAGTGATTTGAAAATTCGTGGGCAGTTTCAGTGATCGATACGATCCTTTTCTATCTTTCCTTGTTGAGTTAACCCACCGGGTCTTTGATTAATTGATTCTGTCATTTTTTCTGGCTCTCATGAATCATGATCTGATTGCTTGATTGAATTTCTGGTTACGCAGCTGCTGACTGAATTCCTGAGTTTTCGTTTCTTAAATTGATTTTGTGTTGTTTATCTTGGTTGTAGCCAGAACGGGATTGGGATTGTTGTGCTGTGTTTTGCTGAGGTCCCATTCTTGAGAGAATTTAAGTACTGTCTTTGCATAGTGCTTAGTAGTTGTGAATTCAATTTCACACTCGTCTTAGTTATGGGGAACGCGTGTTGTGTTGCTGCTCGAGACAAAATGGTGGAGCCTAATTCATCAGCTGCTGAGAATTTGCAGAGGAGCAGTGTCAGGCATTCTCCAACTTGGAGTTTCCGGTGGGATAATAGAGGACGTGTAGCTGGTGAAGAAACCTCTCTCAGTTGTTTATCTGATGGGATTAGTCGTAATGATGGGTCTGAGCTCAAATTTGAATCTGCTTTTGTGTCATCTGAAGGGTCTCCTTTGGACAGTTTCCGGACACAGATACTGCAGAAATCTCCAGCCTCAGGTAAATAATTTCAGCATGTTAGGCATTGGAACTTGTAACCTTTAGGTTATGGTTATTGATAGGATTTGTCTGCTTGCTCCTTGGCTTGCTTCTGCACCTGTCTTGATCATAACTTCTTATTATGGCAGATAAATCTTTTCCAAGAAATTCTTCCATGGATACAGTCTTCGAACAGGTAAAGCGTGTTTCACCAGCATCTAAGCGCTCGTATATCTTTGTTGATATGTAACCTCTCTCTTGTATTTCTATATGTTGCACAGAAAGAAAATGGTTCAACAGAGTCTGCAGCACCATCATATCCATACCATGCACAACTGTCTCTTTCACTGGCTTCACAGCCATCCTCTTTCCCAACGTCACCACTTTCGTCCCAGAGCTACTTGCACACTGCAAGTTCATCCACACTTAAAATGACACAGCGCCCTCGTTTATCAAAGCAAGTCTCAGATGGTCAAAACTACTGTGGAGTGGGCTCACTAAGTAGAAGCTCAGCAACTGAAGAGAGGCAGGGAGCTCCTTTGAGATATGATTCTTCTCAGAGTGGACCATCTGAAAGTTGGTCAATGCAAGGCTTTTCTGAGAGGGTGTCATCTTCTCGCGGCGATGAGCCTTTGTCTTATGATAATGATGGTTTTGGGCTTCAACGTGATAAGATAGACCATCAGGGCAACCGAATGTCCAATCATCAGCAGCATACCTGTGGTGCTTGCTCTAGACCTTTGTCAGAGAAATCCTTGTGGAGCAGCCAAAAGATTTTTATGACCAATGAGCTTTCTGTGTCTGCAATTCTAGCTTGTGGGCATGTCTATCATGGTGAGTGTTTAGAGCAGATGACGCCGGAAATTGATAAATTTGACCCTTCATGCCCAATCTGTACTTTGGGTGAGAAGAAAACGGCGAAGCTGTCAGAGAAAGCGTTGAAAATAGAGATGGATTTGAAAGCCAGGCACAACAAAAGACTCAGAGCCCGGGTTTTGGACAGTGATTTTGATTGCGATGATTTCGTAATGTTTGATCACAGCCACAGGACCGCAACAGCAGCCGGCAAGAGCCCTAAATTGGTCTCGAGCTCGAGTGTCAAAAACCATTCCGCAAAGCCATTCTTGGCTCGACATTTCTCTTTTGGGTCCAGAGGTAACAGTAAATCAACTAAAGAGAATCTTGCTGTCAAAAAGAAAGGCTTCTTCTGGACCAAATCCAGCAAAAATTGAACTTGTAAGCCTCTCTCTCTCTCTGTTCGATCTCTCTCTCTCTCTACAAGTAAGACATTAACTGTGGTTGTTGTTTCAGATTATGCGTTGCTCTGTACTTTCTGAAGCATAGAACTCGAACACACGGACACGGTTGATGGTACCTTTCTATTTAAAGCAGGCTATTTGTTGTTACACACTTTCCTCATAATAGCTCAACAAAAATTGTCTTACCCATTGGTTTTTTTTTTAGTGATACAAAACATTCACACATGTAAAGTTACAAATCTAGAATTCAGTCAACATTGTCACGTTAGTCTATTAATTATTCTGGCTGTGCATATTGAACTCTGAAGGCAAGCGATTGGGTGTAGTTTGTATTATATCTACCAGCTTGACCTCAAACAAACTTCTTTCTGTATATATTGATTCGTTTCTCCTGTATATAGAGCTTTATGAGCAAGCTATTTGAGATATTAAACGGATAAAGTTTGATATATGGTTGATTGGTGGGTGTGTCTACGAGAAAATTAGGCTCGTAAAAGAACACACATCTGTGCTTACGAGAATACCCTACGCATCTTCATTCGTAATATTGCGCCACGCGTCATGACCATGCACTTGAATACATAAAGATAATGTTTTCATTCAAACACATATATGTAGCAACAACGTTTGGTTAAAACTTGATAGAGAAGCTTCTTCTAACCATCCGCAATGGCGGATCTGAGAGACGAAAGAGGAAACCCGATCTATCTGACGGACCAACACGGGAAGCCAGCTCAGCTCATGGACGAGTTTGGTAACGCCATGCACCTGACAGGTGTCGCAACCACGGTTCCTCACCTCAAGGAGAGCAGCTACAATGGTCCACACCCGATCACTGCCCCAGTCACCACCACCGATACTCCTCACCACGCACAACCTATCTCCGTGTCTCACAACCCTCTTGAAGACCATGATCTTCTCCGCTGGTTCGGCACTTCCTCCTCCAACTTGGTAAGATGCCGCTTGTCACACGTAGTTAAGTTAGGAGCACGTTTTAGTAGCTTGCAATGATAATTTATAGTTCCAATTCGTTAAAATGGTTGACATATATATATATCATATATGCATGTGTAATTTTTATGATCATCAAGATTCACAATGGTACGTATATTGTCGGATGCGTAGACGGAGGACAATGGTGGAGGAGCACGGAGGGAATCTAATTTAGCGGATCATGAAACTAAATCGAAGCTAGGCGCCAACGAGCCATCAACTGCGACCGTGACAGGAACGGCTCACGAACCGCATAAGAAGAAAGGTTTCTTTAAGAAGATTAAGGAGAAACTTTCTGGCCATCACAACGATCCCTGAAGGTTGCCCGAATAAAGGCATAACTAATTGCTAATTTCTTCGCATTTGTATTTTAAATTTATGAGCATACAAAAAAAATATCATGGTATAAATTTTTGCATGATCAAATTTCGAGTTACTTTTGTTTGCGTAAATTCCTGTAACCGGAATGGGAAACCGAGAGTATGCGAATCTTGAGTCCGATTCCGATCCAACGGCTGATGTTGCATAATCGTCATCTCTATTTAAAATTAAAACCTTTTCGTCGTTAGTGTCTACTGTCTAGCTGCTTCCGTCATTTCCCTCTCATTGCCAAATGGTAGCTCAGTCGCACATCTTCTGCAAGTCCTTCGATCTGATTCCGCCACCGTCTCAGGTGTTGCGGTCTGCCACTTTTTCTATTAATTTGTCTTCTTCTAGAAGCAGTCGATTCTCTTTTCTACCCTCTCCTCCTGCAAGTGCTGTTCTGGTCTCCCGCGGCCGGATCTCTCCGACCATGGTATCGAGCTCAAAACGGCCTGACTTAAGCGAAGAAATTCAATCGGAACTAAACGCCAATGATCTGGATCGATTCGCTGCCGTGGCAAATGCACTGGCTGACGCTTCCGGCGAAGTTATCAGAAAATATTTCAGGAAGAAATTCGACATCGTCGACAAAGATGATTTGAGTAAGTCTCTAATCAATTATTGATGTAATAGGATGGTGGGTAACGAGTAATTGGTGATAGAGTATCAAGTGTTAGTTGAATTTATTCCAGTTTCTGAGCTCGCGAAGATACGGAAGAGCTGAGATTGAAACCCAAGTTTGATTGTTAAGCAAAGATCTGTAAATTCAACATCAAGTTAAGAATCGTAGATTTGGTAAACGACCCTCGTCGGCTGAAGTATTTAAAACCGGTCACTCTTGGTGGCTCAATTATGTGTAGGTCCTGTCACAATCGCTGATCAAATGGCTGAAGAGGCAATGGTATCCATCATATTCCACAACTTCCCTTGTCATGCTATGTGAGTTTCCCGCTTCAACTGTCTTCTGCTAGATCGATTGCTAGAAGAATATATCGATTGCTCTCTTTCCTTGGAATTAGTAGATGCATATATACGATAATTGCCGTGTTTGTTCAGAACATCTAGTATCCGTTTTTAATTCACATTTCTGAAATCTGAAACTGCAGATATGGTGAGGAGAAGGGTTGGAAATGCAAAGAGGAATCTGCAGACTATGTTTGGGTTTTGGACCCAATCGACGGAACAAAGAGCTTTATCACTGGTGCACTCTTGTCAGTTTAATTGTCTTAAGAGTTTGAGGATCTGACTGTTCTGTCGATTTCTTTTGTCTCAGGGAAACCCGTTTTTGGTACATTGATAGCTCTGCTCTACAAAGGTAAACCGGTAAGATCACCAGACTCTGATGTTGTTTATAAGCTTCCTATGTTTGTGGAATTGCAACTGGGCTTTACTAACTGACCTTGTTCTCTCTTTTCAGATACTAGGCCTAATTGATCAGCCTATTCTAAAAGAGAGATGGATAGGAATGAGTGGAAGAAGAACTAAGTTAAATGGGGAGGAGATCTCAACGCGATCTTGCCCAATATTGTCACAAGCTTATTTGTAAGTTCGCGTCCACTGAGCCATAATAGCATTACTCCTGTACTCAGCTTTTCAAGGAAATGGCCTAAAAATATATGTTATGCCTTTCTAATATTGTGTTTCCCAAAGGTAAGTACCATTTTCATGACCATGCTTTTTGTCTCTTCTCTTATTTTGGTTGAGCAGATACACCACTAGCCCACATCTTTTCATTGGAGAGGCAGAAAAGGCATTTGCTCGAGTTAGAGACAAGGTCCTTCCTTATCTATTTTTCAGATATGTTCTTGATTGAGTTTCCTATTTGACTTTTGTATCAGATCCTGCGAATACCTTTTCTTTTTTGCTTCTTTTCATTTCAATTTTAGTCACAAGTGAATGACATGTTTCCCTTCTGGCTTGTGAAATTTTATTGTAACAGGTCAAGATGCAATTATACGGCTGTGATTGTTATGCTTACGCCCTCCTGGCTTCCGGACATGTCGATCTTGTTATTGAATCCGGTCTAAAGGTAAAACTTTTCTTTCAGAATGACACCACTATCATTTCTTATCAAAAGGAAATGCCTCATGGTACCAATCTTCAACTGGCACCGTCTGTTCACATCAATACTAAACGAAGTCCATGTTATTCTTCACCAGCCATATGATATCCTTGCTCTGGTGCCTGTCATAGAAGGCGCGGGAGGTACCATAACAGATTGGAGCAGTAAGCCACTTCTGTGGGAAGCTTCTTCCACCGCAGTTGCTACAAGTACGTTCAATGTTCCTCAAAACTCTGTTTCTTGCTATGAATGTGGAGCAATTCAACATCTCCGTCTATGTTTCCATTGGTCACAGGCTTTAATGTAGTTGCAGCAGGAGATTCAGACATTCACCAGCAAGCATTGGAATCACTTGAGTGGCAATGAAATTCTTTCGCTGGTATGTTGACTTATCTACTTAATGTTTCTTCACAGCTTTCTTGCTTTAGGACGATCATTAGGGACTACTTTGTTCATGTTTGCTTGTTTGATTTCCATTCTAGTTTTCTTGAAATAGGGAACCAGATTTATTTTATTTTTGGCTTTGTGTCTAAATTGTCTAGATAACAGAAATAGCAATTTGCTAAAAATAGAGCACTGAATATCACCAATGCTCATATCATCCACCAAATTACAGCTTACTCCAAAAACTGGCCACACATATAACAACTCACCTTTTCTCTCTTTCATGACCTTTTTTTCTCCCTCTTTTCTTCAACCACAAGCTATCCAACAAACTCCCCTCATTCCTTCTTACCTTTGTTCTTCCTCATCCTTCTCTCTTCTCTCTCTCCTTCCCAACCAGGAGGGATGGAGACAAGAAAGAAACCAAACATATACACGATTCTCACCTTTGAGTTTTCTCCAAAGCCTTCCATGGCTCTCTTCCTTGCTATTCTCCTCTTCCTCTCAGGCCCTGTTGCGTCTGCGGTAGCTGCAGCTGCCGTGGGACCTGCTACCGGTTTTAAACCGGCAGATGATATTCTCATTGATTGTGGAAGCAAATCGTCATCCAAAACCCCTGATGGAAGAGTCTTTAAGAGTGACCAAGAGACGGTCCAATACATAGAAGCCAAGGATGATATTCAGGTCTCGGCCCCGCCTTCAGACAAGGTCGCTTCCCCTATCTACCTAACTGCAAGGATCTTCCGTGAGGAAGCCACCTACAAATTCCATTTGACCCGCCCTGGTTGGCATTGGGTTCGCTTCCATTTCTTGGCCTTCCCTAATGACAAGTTTGATCTCCAACAAGCAACTTTTTCCGTTCTCACGGAGAAATATGTGTTGCTTCATAACTTCAAAATCAGTAACAACAACAACGATAGCCAAGCTGTTCTCCAAAAGGAGTATCTCCTGAACATGACAGATGCACAATTCGCCCTCAGGTTCAGACCTATGAAGAACTCTGCAGCGTTCATCAACGCTATCGAAGTTGTCTCAGCTCCGGACGAACTCATCTCTGATTCCGGCTCCGCTCTTTTCCCAGTCAACAGTTTCTCGGGTCTGTCTGACTACGCGTACCAGTCCGTTTACAGAGTCAATGTCGGTGGTCCCTTGATCATGCCTCAGAATGACACATTAGGAAGAACCTGGATACCGGATAAGGAATTCTTGAAAGATGAGAACTTGGCTAAGGACGTCAAGACGACCCCTTCCGCAATCAAGTACCCTCCTGGAGTTACACCTTTGATTGCTCCACAGACGGTTTATGCAACAGCTGCGGAAATGGCTGATTCTCACACCATAGCCCCTAATTTCAACGTCAGCTGGAATTTCCCCTCAAACCCGTCGTTTAACTACTTCATTCGGCTTCATTTCTGTGACATCGTTAGCAAGTCTCTCAATGACCTCTACTTCAATGTGTACATAAACGGGAAAACTGCCATTTCCGGGCTGGATTTGTCCACTGTTGCAGGCGATCTCGGAGCTCCTTACTACAAAGACATTGTTGTGAACGCGACACTTATGAGCCCTGAGCTCCAAATCCAGATTGGTCCCATGGGAGAAGATACAGGTACCAGAAACGCGATCTTGAATGGTGTTGAGGTCTTGAAGATGAGCAACGCCGTGAACAGCCTTGACGGAGAGTTTGGAGTTGATGGCAGAACCATTGGCATGGGGAAACATGGCATGGTTGCAACCGCGGGGTTTGTGATGATGTTTGGAGCTTTCATTGGCCTCGGAGCCATGGTTTACAGGTGGAAGAAGAGGCCACAAGATTGGCAGAAGAGAAACAGTTTCTCCTCTTGGTTGCTACCGATACACGCCGGTGACAGCACTTTCATGACAAGCAAAGGTGGTTCTCAGAAATCCAACTTCTACAACTCTACTCTTGGCCTCGGCCGCTATTTCTCCCTTTCAGAGCTTCAAGAAGCCACAAAGAACTTTGAAGCATCTCAGATTATCGGTGTTGGAGGATTCGGTAATGTCTATATTGGAACCCTCGACGATGGAACCAAAGTTGCTGTCAAGCGAGGTAACCCACAGTCTGAACAAGGAATCACCGAGTTTCAGACAGAGATTCAGATGCTTTCTAAGCTCAGACACAGACACTTGGTCTCCTTGATTGGTTACTGTGACGAGAACTCAGAGATGATCCTAGTCTATGAATTCATGTCCAATGGTCCATTCAGGGATCATTTGTACGGGAAGAATCTTGCTCCTCTCACCTGGAAACAGAGACTTGAGATCTGTATCGGATCTGCTCGCGGGCTTCACTATCTACACACAGGAACAGCTCAAGGCATCATCCATCGTGACGTCAAGTCAACAAATATTCTTCTTGACGAAGCTTTTGTTGCTAAAGTCGCTGACTTTGGTCTGTCCAAAGACGTAGAGTTAGGACAGAACCACGTCAGCACGGCCGTGAAAGGAAGTTTCGGGTACCTTGACCCCGAGTACTTTAGAAGACAGCAACTTACTGATAAATCCGACGTGTATTCCTTTGGTGTCGTTCTTCTAGAAGCTCTGTGCGCAAGACCAGCCATCAATCCAGCGCTACCAAGAGAACAGGTCAACTTAGCCGAATGGGCTATGCAATGGAAACGAAAAGGACTGCTCGAGAAGATCATTGATCCTCATTTGGCTGGAACGATAAATCCTGAATCGATGAAGAAGTTTGCGGAAGCTGCAGAGAAGTGTTTGGAAGATTACGGTGTTGATAGGCCAACAATGGGAGATGTTCTGTGGAACTTGGAATATGCTCTTCAGCTTCAAGAGGCATTCACTCAGGGCAAAGCAGAGGAGGCTGAGAAGCCAGTGACACCTGGCTCGGTGCCGCCAGTTGCTCCATCTCCGATCACTCCCTCAGCCACTACCAACGCGGCGGCTAGTGTTCCAGTTCCTGCTAAGGTGGAAGAGAACAATGGCACAGCCGAGGTTCAGGCCGTGGATGAACACTCTGGAACAGCCATGTTTACTCAGTTTGCTAACCTGAACGGAAGATAAAACAAACTGACAGATAATTAATTAAAAGACAAAACAAACTTGTTGTTATATACAGTAATTGAAATAGAAAGAAAAGAAAAAAAGATGACTTCTTAAGGTGATATGTTTGTTTCTTTTTATGATTTTTTTTGGTGGTCCGGGAGATGTGTTTGAAATTTATATTTTTTTTGGTGTGTATTTTGTCATATTTTGTTTTTGTATGAATTGTACCTTTATGGGTGGATATGTATGTATGTATACTACTAAATGCTCTGATGCATTTATATACTTATCCTCCTTTGTTGTAGTTGTTAGTTTTGGGTTACAAATGCAACTTCACATTCAAAGATATCTGTGTTTGGATCTTCCTACAAAGATTTATTACACCATTTGTACACACAGAAAACAAAATGTACTCTTTTTGTCTTCTGAAAAGTTACCGGTTTTCCCTCTAAGATAATGTTTAAAACTGGGAAACAATGTGTTTTCCCTCCCAAGGTTCTAAATTAATTGAATTGAGTAACCGATTCTCTTATTCAGTTGTGTAGTATAAACTATGGTGAAAGCTGTCAAACTTCAACCTTAATTAGCTAAATTAAGAAAAAGTCCTCAATGCTTTGTGTGTCGTTAACTATTGGATTCAAGCTTTGATTCTTATTGAATGAAATTAGTGTTTGGTCTACGAAACTCTGTTTTAATGGTCATTGAAATCATTTCTTTCTTTAAATGGGTTGCTTTGGTGCTAATCATCTATTCATCGTAGGAACCCCTGCAATATTTTGTATAAATAAATCGTAAAATGTTTGGATATCAAACTCTTCACAAGTGTTTGTTGGAGAGGAAGTATAGGTGAGAAAAGATTAGGGTCAGTCACAGATTCTGCAGAAAATAAGAGAACCATGAAAGTATGATAAAAATGAAAACCCAGAAATAGAAACCATTCCCTTCAATTAAGCAAATGAGTTCTTTTTTTCTCTTTCCTTTTTCAATTAAACTATATAAATGAATAGCTCAAATTTTCCCACGAATGCCAAAAGAGACTCAGATTTTTCTGTGTTTTTGTTATCTCTCTCTTATCTATAACTATGGAAAACATAAGTGGGCATCAGACTTTTGAGATGGGAGAGCTTAGGAATAACCTTCCCAAAAAGTTGATCTCATTGATTACGTTCTTATTTGAGTTATAAATTTATGGATTACTTTATAATTTTGGATTTTGTGAATGGTGATAAAATACAGGAGAGGATTGTCAAGGTACTATTCAGGGAAAGCAAGATCATTCGTTTGTATCTCAGATGTTAAATGCCTTGAAGATCTCAAGAAACCAACCCATCTTCTTGATGATGATGACGACGCCTACAAGAAGAGGAAGAAGAAGAATAAGCAATCATCCTCATCTTCATTTTCTGCTTCTGTTAACAGCAATGTGAATTTCCCAAACTATCCTTGTCGTAGAGTCTCTAGTAGCACGCATTGTTCCACGCCTTGTGTTGGTGCTTAGGGAAGGGAAAGAAGAAACACTTTCTCAGTTTATCACAAATCTTCATCAATGGCCGCCCCTTTGGCTTTTTTTCGTAACCCAATTACTCAAACACAAACTCCAGTTTTGATTTTTGTAAAAGAATGATCGAAGGCGTTGTTAAATTTGAATTTGTTGTAATTTAGAAAAGTATTAATATTTGGACACAACTTAACGAATTTAGTACCATTAAATTTGGTTTTCGTTACATTATTTGTTTTACATATCTCTACGGACGTATCGTGTGAGCGTTTTTTCCTTCAACTCAAATTTCAAAATTGACTTTTTTTGTGTGTGTGTGGAACATGCAACAACAACATGCATTTGAAGGCAAAAGGTCAAGGACAAGTCATATACTGATCATTGATCAATTGCTTGATTCACGACACTGGGAGCGGGCTGGAGGCGCGTATTCCACGCGCTCTTTTCAAAGCTGACGTGGTCAATTGCGTATCTGACATTTCTTATATCCCTTATCTCCCTGACGTTTCTTTATATTCACGATCGTGCCATTAAAGTCTCAATCGTACGCTTCTAGATCCACACGACTTGCTCTCACCGTACTCCGCGAGTCAGGTGATTATGTGTCTCACAGTGTTGTGATTATTGAGAAAGAAAACTGATCGCGAGAATTTTCCCTCACTTTCTCGAGAAAAACTGATTTCTGCTTCTTTCACGCTCTTCACCTCACCTTCAGATGCCCAAGCAAAAAGCTCCAAGGAAGCAGCTCAAGTCCTACAAACTGAAACACATCAACAGGACTGTTCAAGGTGCGTCGTTCTTCTTCTTTCTCTAACCCGCCCCCTTTTTTGATTTTCTTTCTTCTCCCGTTGAACCGTTCCGAAATTCGATGAAATTCCTTTGGTAATCGTATATCTAAAGGGAATCGTTCGATATGGTTTTCGATTGAAGAGGGAGATGCTGTTTTGATGCGGTCGTCGGAGCCGGGGAAACCGTCGTACGTAGCAAGAGTCGAGGCGATCGAGGCGGACGCGCGTGGATCGCACGCGAGACTTCGCGTGAGGTGGTATTACCGCCCGGAGGAATCCATCGGAGGGAGGAGACAGTTCCATGGAGCCAAGGAGGTCTTCCTCTCGGACCACTACGATTTCCAAAGCGCCGATACGATCGAAGGCAAGTGTAAGGTCCACAGTTTCAGTAACTACACCAAGCTCGACTCTGTAGGAAACGACGACTTCTTCTGTCGTTTCGAGTACAATTCTTCCACCGGCGCGTTTAATCCCGACAGAGTCGCCGTGTATGTATCTCTGAGACTTGATTCTGTTACTAATGGCGGAAAGGATCGATGAATCGTGAACTATTGATTTTCACCTGATGGCGTATTGAACTGTTTGGTTGAATTTAGACTTTGAAACTTTTATTAATTTGGTGTTGCTTAGTGATTGTTTGGCGGTGATGATTGTTCGTTACTTGTTCTATAACTTTGTACGGAAAGAACCTTTGTCACTGGATTTGAATCTAACTTGATTTCTTGCTCACGGTTTCATGAAATTGTTTCTGCAAGGTGAAGTAATTAGTTGAGTCAGGGTTGCTCAATCTAAAGTGAGTTTGTTTTTGCAGGTTCTGCAAATGCGAGATGCCATACAATCCTGATGACTTGATGGTGCAATGCGAGGATTGCTCTGAGTGGTAAGTGTTCACTTGCTTGACTAATCTGTAGACCAGCACTTTGTGGTCTTCTTGGATCACAAGCTGGAATTGCTCATATGTTTTAGTTTGTTCCATGAATCTTACTGTATATGCTATTGAGGTGAATGCATCCGTCATGCTTTTACTTTGGTGTTGCTCTTCCTTACTTGCCTGATATTGTGAAAACCGTGATGAGTGGGAACAAAAACTGATACTCTGGATTGAATATGAGTCATACTCTGGTCTGAACGATTTCGATAACCGTGATATGGATCCCTAATATATATGTAAATCTTACGAAGCACTGATAGAGTCACTATTTTAGGAGTCTAGCTTTTAGTTTGCTCGCATCTAACCTGACTTGGGTCTTTCACTCATGAAGTCACTTGAACAAACATTGATCTCTTCATCTTTGAACTGTTAAGCTTTTTAACTTTCTTTTTCACAAGGAAAGAAAGATTTTGTTGTTAAAGTCTTCGTTCCTTGAAAACTAACATTGGCTCAGGTTTCATCCTTCTTGTATAGGAACGTCAACAGAGACAGCTAAAAAACTGGATCACTTCTACTGCGAAGAATGCTCCCCACAAGAGCATGAGTTCCACAACTCTAATTCAACTTCGAAAAACTCAGATGCTAAGGTATCTCTCGCTGTACTTCAGAGCCTGGCTTGGGCTTAAAATGCTGCAAACAATAAAATAAGCTCTTGGAGTGACATACTAAACCAACTTAAGACCAAAAGGAAACTTGTGAACCCAAATCATATGTTTCATTGAGCTCAAAGAGATGACTTTTGTTTGATATGTTCTTCCAACACAGGTTAATACAAAGCGGAGCCTGGAGGTAAGCAAGACGAGGAACAAACACACCAAGCGATCAGGTTAAGCTATATCTGGACTGTGTTGAGTATCATCATGTAATATATAAAAGGTGTTTATTATCTTTCCCTCTAGTTTTTTTTCTCTTGAAAATGAGGAATGAGAGGGTTTAGGTCGTTTGGCGTTGATTGGTGACTTTGTTGTGGTTTAATTTAATCGTATGTATAGTATAGTATATGTTTTCATCTCCTTTAAGTTGTCACATATGAAATTGAGTGAAAAGGATTTGTTTATAACACCAAAGAAAGAGAGGGTTACTTATTTGTTTGCTTACTCTTAATAAAAGGAAGTGGTAATTCTAACCAAACCATCGGTTCATTCATTTGTAAATTTGAAATCGTATATTCAAAGAAAAACTCATGCGTAAGTGTAAATTTACGGTCTAGTCACTAGAACATTGTATCGTCGTCTATTCAATAAAAGATTTAGGGATTCAAATTTCATCCAAAACCAATACCACGAGATACAAAGTCAATACAGTTTGAGTACACATTCTTTTCAAGATAAATAAATCAGGGAAGACAAAAATTGCAACTACCTGCTCCACCTTTGTCGTGCGGAAGTGGAAAAATAATATTATTATTTTTTAGAAAATTAATTAAGATAGAATTAACTGTGAACTGTACAACACGACACTGCTACAAGTTGAACCTATCCTATATTCCTATCCCATTCAGTTAATAACACGTGTTGTTTAATCATTGGTTAACGTACTTTTCCGAATCTGTCTAAAATAATACCATAAATATCTTCCGATTTCTCCGACTTTTAATAATATTTTATCTCTAAAGAAACCGAAAGCTGAGCCCCAAAGGGAAAAAGACATCTAGCGTCTATACAGATTCACGTTGCGTGTGTAGAGAAACTTAGGGTTCTATATTAACCCTCTCGCTTCCTCTCTGCTTGCTTCAATCGAATCGAAATCCATGGATCCTCTTAAGCTTTCTTTCTCCATCTTCGTTCTCTTTTTCTTCTTCGCCTCCGTTTCGTCAGGTATTCTTCCTGAGACGTCGTCTTCAGACGGTGATGATCTCGTGATCCGGCAGGTGGTTGGTGGAGCCGAGCCCAGCGTTCTGTCCTCCGAGGATCACTTCTCTCTGTTCAAGAGGAAATTCGGCAAGGTTTACGGTTCCAGCGAGGAGCATGATTACAGATTCTCCGTTTTCAAGGCGAATCTCAGGCGAGCGAGGCGTCATCAGAAGATGGATCCGTCGGCGCGTCATGGCGTCACTCAGTTTTCGGATCTGACTCGGTCTGAGTTCCGGAAGAAGCACTTGGGGGTTAGAGGCGGCTTTAAGCTTCCCAAGGACGCCAACAAGGCCCCGATCCTCCCTACCGAAAATCTGCCCGAGGATTTTGACTGGAGAGATCGTGGCGCTGTTACTCCCGTCAAAAATCAGGTACCGATTTTTGATCGAATTCGACTGATTAGAAACTAGATCCGCTTCGTGTTGTAAAATCTGCATCGACAAGTCGTTTATGTTATAATGGATTTTGCTGATTGGTCTAATCTTCGTATGCCATTAGGGATCTTGTGGCTCTTGCTGGAGTTTCAGCACCACCGGAGCTCTGGAAGGTGCTAACTTCCTTGCAACCGGCAAACTGGTCAGCCTTAGCGAACAACAGCTCGTCGATTGTGATCACGAGGTTTGACTTTGTTTCCATATCTTCTCTCTGTTCTTAATTAAGATAATCTCATTCGGGTCAGGTTGCGTCTTACGCTAAATATCAGAATATTGATCAATTACCTTCTTATATGTATTACAACGGGGTTCATAGTTCTTAAGATGATCGTGTAATTCTGAAGTCGTTGCTAATAAATTTGTCGATATCATCTCTGTATGCAGTGTGATCCAGAAGAAGCAGGTTCATGCGACTCTGGTTGCAACGGCGGGCTAATGAACAGCGCCTTTGAGTACACCCTCAAAACCGGAGGGCTCATGCGAGAAGAAGACTATCCTTACACTGGAAAAGACGGCCCCACCTGCAAGTTAGACAAGTCCAAGATCGTTGCCTCCGTCTCCAACTTCAGCGTTATCTCCACTGATGAAGAACAGATTGCCGCAAACCTTGTCAGAAACGGACCTCTTGCAGTAGGCCTCAATGCCGCCTATATGCAGACTTACATTGGAGGAGTCTCGTGCCCATACATATGCGCGAGGAGGCTCAACCACGGTGTCTTATTGGTTGGTTACGGCTCGGCCGGTTACGCTCCGGCTAGGTTCAAGGAGAAGCCTTACTGGATCATCAAGAACTCATGGGGAGAGACTTGGGGTGAGAATGGTTTCTACAAAATCTGCAAAGGCCGTAACATTTGTGGCGTTGACAGCCTTGTCTCCTCCGTTGCAGCCACCGTCTCCACCACCTCCCATTGATTAAATCTCGTTGATGTAATTTAATAAATTTGGTGATTTCTGTGAGCGAGCTATATTTGCCTTGAATCTCTATATTTCTCTATGCTTTTTTTTTTTTAAAGAAAGATGGAAGTTTGTAAATAAAATGCTCTCCCTTCAGGCTTCAGCAAAGACCTCATTGATGCATTCCCTTGCGACCGATTTTTTTAAGCTTTTATATTTGGGCTGATACATCTCTAGGCCCGTTAGGCTTTTATATCTCGGCCCGCTGGGATTTTATGAGTAGGCCCCTTGGGGTTAAATAGCTCACTCATTGGGCTTTTATAACTCAGCCCGTTGGATTTTATATTTAGGCCCGCTGATTCTAGGCCCGTTAGGATTTTGGGCTTTTATGTCTACACCCGTTGGGCTTTGATCTAGGTCCACTGGGATTATATCTCACTCAATGGGCTTTTAAAACTCGGTTCGTTGGGCTTTGATTTTAGGCCCATTGGGCTTTTTATTTCAGATCCGTTGGGCTTCGGGATGTAGGCCCGATTGTTTCGGCTATATCCAGAGCAAAGCCTGTGTTTTCCTGGGCCGGGCTTTAGCCCGAAGGCATGCTTATCTGTTCAAAGTTACAAAATTTCACAATCTGTATGTGCTTTCTATTTTGCCTGGCTACTTGACCACATATGATTCTTGCTCAATTTGATAATCGAGACATAATCATAGATGAATACAAACCACGGAAATTTCAAAGCAAGAAAAAAATATTACTAAATGATACTTTATGTGGTCGAATTTTAAGTTTTCACAAATTAACTTGCAATCTCTGAAAAGAAGAATAAATAATCACCCAAAAAATGTGTTCAATAAACTTATTGTTTGGCAGGCAAAACAAAGTAATATTGGAGAAGGTCCAATCCAATTCCTGACTTTATTCGTATCCACAGCATATTATATAATTTCAGACAAACACGACAACAAATGGGTTTTGTCTCACACAAATCCCATTATCCCTTCTCTTTTTTTTTTTTTTTGCAGTAAAAAATTGTATCTCCGCACAGGCAAATAAATAAATTTAACCGGCCCTCGTAAGCAGAGAAAGGGGAAGGAAAAAAATATTCGATTTTAATAAAAAAAAAGTTGTCTGTACCTTAGATATATGCAAATAGAAATTGCAGAGGATGAGACGATGATATCATCACTCGTCTTCGTTTCCGGTGAGAATGAAAGTGAAAGGAGCGAACTTGTAACCATCTCCTTCGTAGAATTTGTTCTGAAACTCAACCCAGTGGAGACGCAGCGCGTGAAGGAAGGCGCTTAGTGTCTCCATCACCAGCAACACTCCGACGGTGGCGAATACGAAGACGATGATCCCAACGATCAGGATCAACACATTGTTGTAACTGTTTTGTTGTTAGTGCCGAAGAGACACAAAGATAAGATATTAAGTGATTTGCTAATACAGAAGACAAATCATTAAATAATTAGACCAAAGAGAGTGAAAAGGATGCATACCCCCAAGCGAGGAGGAGGACCTTCTCATAGAAGACTGATGATAGCTCTGAGTGGGCAAGACTGAAACAAAAATGGATGAATGTTATAATATATTATTAAGCCATGAGTAGTAGAGTAGTATAGGGACATCATGCATAGCTTCTAACAGTGAAGACAATGAGATACCTGAGAGCCCATAGACGCAGGTAAGAAGCGGTGTTGGAAACAGCTCCAAGCACAAACTCTATGGTGTGAATCAGTTGATTCACAAATACCTCGCTGAATTCGAACTCCCCGTGCCCATGAGATCCTCCGTTTGTCTCTACATGAAGACTCTCATCTGTCTCCTCAATCGGTGCGTATGACTGACCTTGATGCCTCTGCACAATGAAACCGTTTTAGGACGAAAACCAAGACCTTTACATAGAAACTAGAAAGGGAAAAGAAAAAGAAAAAAGAATCTCACAGCTTCATGTTGTTTCTTCAAAATGAACGGCTTTGGAAGCAACATACACGGAACAGAAACAAGAGCAAGGAAGAGAAGCACAAGCTGAAAAATGGCAAGGAAAGATGATGAGTGAAACAAAACGTATGACACACTTTTCTTAGATCTCGATCTCGATCTCGTAACAGCAATTACTAGGCAGAGGTCCTAACCTGCACTGTGTTCTGGTACGGAAAAAGTTGATTCTCTCCTAGCTCATCGGTTGGGCTCAGGAACATGTATATCATTGTATGATACAAATCTGCTTGAGATCCAGTGCACCACTTTATGATGATGAGGACCGAGAGATAGCCAAACAAACTGTTCAAGAATATCATCTGGGGAACGAACATGAACCTGCAACACCCAAATATTAGATGTTGTGATTATGACAGATTAACTGTTCAAAGAATTGGAGATAAGATAGAAACTATGGTCAGAAAATATCAACTGAACCTACCATATATTTACACTGGATTTGAAGAATATTGCATTGAAGTAGCTCATTATGATTCCGAGGTTCATTTGAGAAACTCCGAGCAGTATTGACATTTTCATCTTCAGCGAGTTCAGGAACGGCAGCTCGCTCCGGGTACCATGCCACACAGGATCTAGACCAAATGGATAAGTGTCCCGGACCTTTATCAAACCAATTGTTGTAGCCTCGCTGAACAAACACCATAAGAGAAATAGTCAACAAAAAAAAAACTCATAACCGCAAACTATTTGCCTGCTACTAATATGCTTTTGTAATTATATAAATCTCAAACTTTTAGAACTAATCTACATACCTGCATGAGGCATCACGGCAATCATATGCCGAGGGAGCAAACAATGGGAATGGAATAGAGAAGAACTCGTTGTAGATTAAACCAGTGTATATTGAGAAGAGTGACATCATCATAATGACATAACGGCCACCAAACGCCATTTCCATAATATCCCCTAGTTTCTGTTGTCAGGAAGCAACGATTTAAGAGTTAGTTAGCATCTAAAACTTTGAAGAACCAAACATCAACAATTAATCAAACTACATATTATAATAGATTAGTAATACTAATATGCTCTTTAGAATTGGCAAGCGAGTTTCCTATGCTTTCATATTTGCATGCAACTCCAAAAGATAAAAGAACAGCCAAACTATCGGCATGTTGTTTGCTCACAGTCATAACATAAGTTACTAAATTGGGGTATCACCTGGCTGGCAAGTTTCTTTTCCCTCACTATCAAGTACATAGTTGCAAGCAGCAAACATATTCCATGCCCCCAATCACCAAACATAACAGCGAAAAGGAAGGGGAATGTGACGATTGTGAATACACCCGGATTGGCTTCCTGATACTTGGCCACACTGCAGGGTAGTGATCATAGAAGATTGGTTAGTAGAAACTATGACAAGACTAAATGCAGACTACGACACATTCTCTTACAGTCACAAGGCTATTTCCTATTTCCTTAACCGAGTCAGAAGCTCCACAAAGACGCTTACCCATACGCATCAACAATTTCCTGGATTGCAGAAGTAAATTTGTTTGTGCGGAAATAAGTTGGTGGCAACTCTTTGGTCCTCAGAACCTGGAATATTGATCCAACTTGGGAATTGGAGTCAACTGCAGCACGCTCTAATGCATCTTGAATCTGCGGAAACAAATCTTATTCTACTTTAGTATTCTGAAGCGATACGTAATTGTAAACTCACTATCACGCAACATAATATTCAATATTGCCATTGACAGTGCAGCAAAAGAAGCAACTTACTTCTTTTGATGCAAAAACAGGACTCCAGCCCTCGGCCACAAGGCACTTCTTAGTCACGTCAAGACTAAGCATGTTCAAAGTATGATAGATAGCTTTCTCTTTTCGCACCTGCAATTAGTAAATATAAACTTGACTTCAGCTTGCATAAATTCAAATAAATGGGTCAACACAAACCGCTCAATATTGATTCATATAGGATAATACCTTGAGGTTCCATAGCTCAAACTTATCTCCAATGGTCTGCAACAAAATGTTACGTTGTCCTAACCCAGCATCTATGGTGGTTTTAAGCTCTGTTAATCGACCGGAAACCTGAAACGTTGTGGAAGAATTAAACACGGTTAGACAGTTACTAGGTTTACGGTATCATCATTATAGGTGTCTCATGATGAAATTGCTAGCCTACGATACACCGTCACATGGATCCTAACATGCACACATTCAGTACATCAAAACATCATGTTATCATGCATTAGTTTCTATTGGACATCTGTGTGCCAACGAATACCCAAACTTTTGTTATCATCTATGACTCATGTTCAAGGAGATCTATGCACAAAGAAAGAATATACAGGGAAGTAAATGGTTTATCACAGCAAAAAAGAGGAATTATAGAAAATTTACCACCCCTATCAGCAGGAACATTTACATACCTCGGTTATCATTTGAGCTTGTTTTCCAAGGTCCTCGCTGAAAGGATAACGATTGGCCCCAAAAGCTTCACAAATTTTAAGAATTTTGCTTTTTGCTCTTTCCCCAGAATAGAAGACAACAAAAACATTTTTCTCAGCCTGCAATTTTTATAACTTAAATAGTTAATATCTAACTGAGACAGAATAATAATTTGTTTTCGAACGAGATCAGCAATCCACAATTTCAAATCTTGGCTCTGTCGTTCAAAATATATAGCATGTGCATATAAGAGCAGAGATTACAAAAGGAAGAAAGCAACTGAACTCATAAAACAGTATAAGAACTTACATCCTACGTCTAAGAGAATTTAAGAGAAAAGCAGAAGAATCTAACCTTCTCCCCAGAGTTGGGATCAATGACCGGCTCCTCAATGACAGACTGTCGAATAAAGATGTTTCCCCTAGTAGCACGGAATAGAATCCTCTCAAACACCATCGACTTTTCACGAGGCACTAACCCGGTGAGAAATCCAAGTTTCACTTGCTTTGTTGAATCAACGGACTTCTCCTGTTTAAAATGAACTAGTGTAAATGTTGGAAACTAAACAAGGAATTGACTTTAAATAGAAGAATAGCTGCATCTATCGTACTTCCTGCAACAAAGGAGACTCCAGCAGATCTGCACCCGCTCGTGGTGATTCTGCCTCTGTCTGTTGAGCCGTGGCACTTCTATGAGCAGAAGAAAAGAAGTCACCAGCCTGAAAAGACCACATTCAGATATATATAGCAATATATGCACATCCAGGGATTCAACCACAACATCAGAAGCCTACTTATCACCATGAAAAGCCTTAAACTCATTAGAATTTTCTTTACCAAATATTACATATCGCAGGTAGCCTTAGTACATTAAGTTCTCCTTCTGGTAAATAAAGACTTAAAGGCCAATAATTACAAATTAAATCATCAAAACATACTACTCCTTGCATAATCAAACATAACATCTCCAAAGCTGTGAATTCAAAATATATAAAATATACCTTCTGAAGAACTAACTTGTACTCCATAAGTTCATTATAGGATCGCTGCAACTTGTCATTATTAGCATTGATTTCAACAAGTTCAGCTTCTAGCTCTCCAAGCTTTACCTGAACAGCCAGAATGAAGAAAAAAGTATCTCCATAAGAAAATCGAAAGCATGAAAATGGAATAATGAAAAGCAGGTATCTTCATTTTACCTCTACATCATCCAAGTCGATATCATTTTCTTTCTCTGCCATCTCCTTGGCTAAAACTCCTGCTTTTGACATTTGATCTTTGAAGAAACGTATCTTCCGTGCCATCTCCCCACATCTTTTTATCTTGAATCAATCAAAAGCGAGAGGAAAGACATCGCAATTGTAAGATGTGCCTTCTTATAATATATAGTTATATGAAAGAGATTGCATTACATTACTACAGAGTCACATCAGCATGAAATTACCTGAGCTGCATAAGTACGTTGAAAAGGGCTCTTCTCTGAATTAAGCTGAAATCAAGATGTACAAACAAACAAAAAATGGTTTATAAGAACAGGGTTATTCATACCAAAAAAAAACCGTGGTGAGGAAAATCTATATTCATCATCTCTTAAGAACAAATCTAGAAATCTAGAAACCAAACGCCCAAAGTCAAGATGATTAACAAGGAAAGAAAAACGCAACGAGAAACAGATTTCTGTCCAAGACAAGCACAACAAGATCGCGATATTCAACTAACAACTAGATATAGATGCGTTGCGTAAACTCTTATACATATTGAATGAGACCTAGGGTTTTGATGTCGAGTTTTTGTGACCAGAAAACCCCGTCAAAACGGCCATGGAAGGTCAAATTCCAGAGAAAATCGTTCGCCAGTCACGGATTGCAATCGAAATAAGAAAAATGCGCGATCAAATACATGCCAAATACATATATCGAACATCGAGAGATGATAGGATAGAGAAGGATTTACGCACGTCTTTGAATTGAACGAGTCCGAGATCCCCAAGGTAAGAGACGGTAAGGTGAGCCGATTCCATGGGAACAATGAGTTGAACAAGTTGCATCGGCTCTGACCGCATCAGATCCATCGGCGGACAACAACCGCCACCACCGCCGCTTTCCCCCATTCGATTCAACTTCCTTCGCCTTCTTCGTCGATGAACGAGAAATTGAAATGTATCTGATCTGACGAGATAATGTCAGAGATGAGAGCTGTAATTACTTGTCCCACCATCGCGTTATTTAGTTTTATGCCATAATTGCCCCCTATTATTTCACGAAATTATCATTCTACCCTTGCTTTAGTATCTTGTTATTGGGCTTCCAAGAAATGCGAAGGATCAACGGAAATCTATTATCTAATCTTATTGGTATCTTCTTATTGTTAGCTCACGTTAACTGGGCTAAACAGGCACAATCGTGATATTCTTTTTAAGTGGATCCATGTTAGCCCATGAATGAGACCCAATTAAAAACGGCCACGTTTTTCCAAAGATTCTAGGTGTGTTTCTGTTTTTTACTTAAAAAGACTCTTAGGAGAAAATATTTAGGGTTTTGTGAAAAAAAAACCTCAAACTATATTATTTTTGCAAGAAAAACCCTCACCTCAAAAAAATGCAAGTCAAACCATCCACCTTTAAGTCAGGCATTCTCCCTAACCTACATCTCAAGGACAAAGAACACGAAGGCAGACAAGCTAGCACGGAGTGCTCGAGATCAGCCTTATGATGTGTATTATGTAAACTCTGTTCCATCTTAGGAACATAGACTGTTGACAAAAAAATAAAAAATAAAAAAAAACCACCCACATTTAAAGTCACATGCAAAATAAACCCCCAACTATATTGATGATATCATCAAAAAAAATCAGCGTTTTAAATAGGCCTGAGACTTCGGGTTTCGATTCGGGTTCGGATTGAATTTTTTGGGTTTCAGGTTTTCGGATTTAATGATATAGAAACCGTTCGGATTTTTTAAAGTTTCGGTTCGGATTCCGTTCAGATTTTTTCGGATTCTGTTCGGGTTTTTGGGGTTTTTTATGTTTTTTTTTTTTCAAGTTTTTTGGGTTTCAGATTTTTTTCGAAATTTTTGGATTAGAGATATAACAACTGTGTGGATTTTTAAAATTTTAATTTGGGTTCGAATCGGGTATTTTCGGATGGATTCGGATAAAAGTCGCAGACCTAGTTTTAAATGTAAGGAAACTAAATGTAAATATGAACCGAACCCAAACCAAAAATTTAAAAAATCCAAACGGTTTTTATATCTCAAACCTGAAAAATCTAAAACACAAAAAACTTGAAATAAAAAAAACTTAAAAAACCCCAAAAACCCGAACCGAATACGAAAAAATCTGAACCGAATCCTAACCGAAACTTTAAAAAATCTGAACGGTTTCTATATCATTAAATTCGAAAACCTGAAACCCGAAAAATTCGATCCGAACCCGAACCAAAACCCGAAGTCTCAGGCCTATTTAAAACGCTGTTTTTTTGGATGATGTCATCGATATAGTTGAGGGTTTATTTTGCGTGTGACTTTAAAGGTGGATGGTTTGAATTGCATTTTTTTGAGGTAAGTTTTTCTTGCAAAAATAATATAATTTGGGGTTTTTTTGCACAAAACCCAAATATTTACAATGGCAATGAGTATAGTGTAAACCGCAAACATTTTATTACTCTGCTTAAAAGTTAATCACAAATAGACACACACACAAAAAAAAACACTTTTTTATCTTTTGAAGAAACAATAAAAACGAAATTGGGATCATATAGTATGTAAATATACACTGAGATCTACGGGGGTTTGGACGGACAAGATTGAAAGAAGCAAGAAACATGTCAGAAGATGGTCCACGGTCCCATTCTTGGAATTAAGACAAGGACAAGGGATATAATCAATACTCAGTTCACAAAAGTTGATGCAACATAAATCCACCACCGACTGAGAAGAAAGTTAAAAAAATAATAATAACAGCGTAGGAATTTAAAGATTGGTTATATTATAAAATCAAAAAAAAAAAATCTATTACTAATAAAAGTTGAACCTATAGGCCATTGAGAGTGTCCACCTAGGATTGAAAAAACTCAATCTCATTGGTCCATATCACTATTATTTTAATTTAAGTAATTTCCTAATTAAAATATAAATTATTAATAAATTTCTGTAGGTTTACATATTATTAATTAAGTTTATCATGGTTTGTGGAAAAAATATATTTAACAATTCTCTATATTCCTTATTGTATTGTGATTCCTTTTACCATTAGGAATATGATGATCTGGAATTAAAAACAAATGTGTTATAAAAACAAAGAGATGATGAAAATAACATTAGACTAAAACTTACAGTAAAAACTCAATAAATTAATACATACATCTATCTATCTACTTACTAATAAAGATTGACCCTATAGGCCTCTAAGGGTGTCCACATGGGATTGAAAAAAATTAATTTAATTGGTCTACATCAGCATTATATATTTTACAAATTTACAAAATTTATTATCAATAAAAA
>OVBJ01000099.1:0-84470 GCA_900406535.1 Noccaea bulbosa
AGAAATCGAACAAACCATCGCTTGCAACTATCACAAAGTGATCAGACTCAGTTATCTTGTGAACTCGCATCGACGGTTCCACTGAAACGTAAGGCGGGCTCAAAAGGTTACGAACCCTCAGAATCCCCATCAGTGCATCGTTCAGTTTCTCCTGCAAGAACCAAAATCAAAACCCAAAACTAAAAGAAAGAAAAGCTTTTTTCTTTTTTCTTGAAAACAGTACCTTCTTCAAGTAACCAACACCTAGGGCACGAGTCACTTTAAGCTTCCCTTTGATTTTTCCACCGATAACGATCTTGGGATCGTCAAGATGCTCACTCAAGAGCCTAGCTTCCTCGGCTTCGTTATCAACCGTGTGATCCTCTGTCAGCTGAACAGCTTGCAGCTTCCTGTTACCATCATAGCTCGCTAGAACAGCTCTGCTATCACCTAGATTCAGGACGTACAGATCCTTCCCGACGAGGAGAGTCACAAGAACGCAAGATCCAACCGACACTAAGTCCGGTCTTTCTTCCATTTCTTGCTCAACCATCCTCAGGAAATCATTCTCCGCCTGGAGAAGCGCGCGGTTCAAGCAATCCAACACTCCTTGCCTGAACAAATCAGACGAAGAAGAGTCTATTATACTCACGTCTGATAACAACAAACCAGGCTTCTCTCCATCACCATCATCATCATCATCATCTTGCCGTGTCATTGTCAGGCTCTGCTTCATCTGGTGATCAAGAAGCTGGAGATGGAAGACAATAGACTCGTACAAAGTACAAGCCAAGAAATCAGCAGCATCTCTTCCGTTGAAACCATCGTAGATCGCGCAGAAAAGCCAACCGTTCTCCTCAGAGCAAACAGCCTGAACCCTGTCTTCCCCTGCAGCACCTCCCGCGACTTGAACCTCCATGGCAGAGAGAAGAAACCCTTCGTTGTTCACCGAAGAAGGAGAGCTCATCGACGTCAAGAAGCAAGACTCCGGCTCGGGAGGGCTCGGGCTGGTAGACGAGCTGCAGCTCAGGCTCGCCATGCTTCCGTGGAGAGAAGGAGAGAGTATGTTGTCGAGCTTGGAAAGCGCGGGAGAAGACGGAACTTTCCTGAAGGATTTCGGAGAATCGAGAGACGGCAAGATCTCGGTGCCGATCACTCCGTTGCAGATGTTCGTGTTGGCCAACGTTGGGTTCCCGCTCAACGCAGCACCTGAGAGGCAAGAGAAGCTGCTCGTCTTGTGAAGCCTAAAGCCAGCAAGAACGCCGCCGCCGCCACGGCCATCGGGAATGCTGTTATCTTCAGGGATTCCAACGATCTTCTTGTTGTTGCTGCATTGGTAGCCAAAGCTTATCTCAATCTCTCCGTAAGGATCACTTATCGTCTCTTCCTGCATATTTTTTTTTGTTGAATTGGTTCCTGAAAAACTACCAACAAGAATCCAGTTTTTCTCAACAACTATTCTGATAAAACCTCAAGACTTATTATACCAAAAGAAACCACAATTTCAACAAGTTGTAATGTAACTGCTTTGATGACCTTTAGCGACAAAAGACGTGGTGTGAGTGAAAAGCACAGATCGAAAGTGAAGATAAATGGGGCCAAAGATAACCAAATTTCTCTTTCACTTGCATAAGTTATACGTGGAGTTAAAAATATCTTCTTCTTTTTTAATCATAGGACGCCATCATAAGTTGTTGGCAGAAGGATTTCAGATAAAAAAACTATCTAAAACCCAAACAGAGACATAAAAATCTTCAGAACCCACCAAAACAGAGAAAAACAAAAAAATGGATTGGGTGATTCAAAATTTGAAGTATTCACCATGACATGTAAAGAGATATCAGAACAAATCGAAAACTTGCATAATGAATTGAAAAATCCTAAATCATAATTTTTGAAAATCAGGGCGAAAAACAGACATTGGAGATATTGAGGAGGAGATAACGGTGTTGTTACCTTAACGTATAAGGAAACACACGGATGAAGAGATTCGGAAAGCCCAGAAGAAGCGAATATGTGAAAGGAACGAATCGGAGGAGACGGAGACGAAGACGACGAAGGAAGCGAATAAGATGAGTGAGAGAAGTGAAAAGAGAGAGAGAGAGAGAGAGAGAGAGAGAGGAGATGAATGAATGGATGGAGGAGGAGAGTTAACGAGTGAATGTTTTCTTTGCTAATTTTGGGAGTTAAAATCGAAGCTCGCTTTATAATGGTTTTTTCGCCACTTTTTTCTTTTCTCTCTTTTTTGGCTTTTGATTCGTTGCCTTTTAGCTTCTTCTTTATTTTTCTCTTTCCTTCAAAGCTCAGTTCTACACTTTTACACAATATCCTTATTATTATCTTTTTTTTTTTTACATTCCTTATTATTATCTTTGGTTAAGATATTCTTAGTTGGCAAAAAAAAAAAAAAAAAAAGGTTAANCCAAAAGGGAAAATGATTTTTGTCACTTTGATTGTTTGTTACAACGATACTCTTATACTAGAGTTTGTTTCCGGTTTATCCAACATGATAATAATCCGGTTTACTCTAATTACAAACCATACTCTAAATTCCCCCTCAAGATGGCGAGTATATAGAAATAAGCGACATCTTGCCAATGAGAGATTGAAACTGAGTAGGATATAATGGTTTTGTGAACACATCCGCTAGCTGCATATCTGTACGAACATGTAGAGTCTTTATCAAACCACTGGCAATGCGATCTCTGACAATATGACAATCATTCTCAATGTGTTTTGTCCTTTCATGAAAAACAGCATTGTTAGCAATGTGTATTGCAGCAGTCGAGTCGCAGTAAAAGGCCACTGGATGAGGCTGATGAACCTGAAATTCTTGAAGAAGATTGAACAACCAAGATATTTCACGAACAGCGAACTCCATGGCACGATATTCTGATTCAGCTGAAGAATGTGAACTGGTTTGCTGCTTCTTGGATTTCCAGGAGATGAGAGAAGGGCCAAGAAACATACAAAAACCGGAGGTCGAGCGCCGAGAATCAGCACAAGAGTTCCAATCAGCATCGGTGAACCCTTTCAACAGAAGATCAGAATCGGCTGAGTAGAAAAGACCTAAACCGATGGTACCTTTCAGATAGTGAAGGACCTTATGAGCCGCTTTGAAATGAGAAGCCTTTGGAGCATAAGTGAATTGACATAGCCGATTAACCGCATAAGTGATATCGGGGCGAGTAATGGTCAAGTACATCAGCTTCCCTACCAAACGACGATATGGGGTGATGTCGTCAAGCACTGGCTCATCAGAATCCTGTACCAACTTCAGACTAGGATCGATAGGAATGCTTGAGGGTTTACAAGCAAGCATACCTGCATCAGCTAAAAGTTCCAAAGTATACTTCCTCTGACAGATTGAAATGCCCTTGCTCGAGCGAGCAATCTCCAAACCCAGAAAGTATCTCATTTCACCCAAGTCTCTGAGCTTGAAAACCTGCCGCAAGTCAGATATGAGTTGTTTAACTTCTTCATCAGTGTTACTCGCAATGATGATATCGTCAACGTACACTAGAACTGCCACATAGCGACCGTCGACGTTTTTAATGAACAAAGTATGATCAGCGTGTGACTTCTTGAAATCCAAAGCCAAAAGAGTTGTGCTGAATTTGATGAACCACTGTCGAGAGGCTTGCTTAAGGCCGTAAAGTGACTTCTTCAGCTTACAAACTGCATTGGGGGGTAAAGTAACTCCTTCTTTTGGCGTATAGCCCGGAGGTAAAGTCATATAAATCTCCTCGTCAAGATCACCATTCAGGAAAGCATTTGATATGTCAAGCTGAGTCAAACTCCAATTCTTAGCAGCAGAGACGGCAAGGAGAGTTTTTACCGTTGTCATTTTAGCCACTGGGGAGAATGTGTCAACAAAATCAACACCAGCTTGTTGAGTGTATCCTTTTGCAACCAAACGCGCTTTGTACCTCTCCAAACAACCGTTTGCCAAAAGTTTGAGCTTGTACACCCATTTGCAACCAATAGCGTGCTTGTCCGGAGGGAGAGAGCAGATATCCCAAGTGTCTGTCTTTTCCAGAGCCATAAGTTCTTCGTTCATTGCCTGTATCCATTCATCAAACTTCAAGGCGTCTTTGAACGAGGCTGGCTCAGGGAGTAGAGTGAGAGCGCAGATGTAAGCCTTATATTCCTCAGAGAGTTGGCCATAAGACATGAAATTAGCCAGAGGATAAGGTATGTCAGCATCATGCATATGACAGTAATAGTCCTCCAAATATGCAGGTTTCTTAGGAGCTCTCTTTGCTGGTTCCTCTTCATTTCCGGAACAAGAATCTGATGAACGAGAACTAACATGGGTGGGAATTTGGTTCACGACCGTAGGAGCTTCACTCTCGACTACGGGAACATCCCGATGGACCATGTTTGGACTATCAGTGTTCAAAGATTCTTGTTCAAAAGGGAAGAAATCAAGAGGAAAATCTGACTGACCAGTGGAGAAGGGAAAAATATCTTCATGGAAGACAACATTTCTTGAGATGTGAAACGTGTTAGATTCCAAATCGAAGAGTTTGTATCCCTTGCAACCTGCGGGATAGCCCAAGAAGACACATGGCTTGGCGCGAGGTTGAAATTTGTGTCGATGCTTCGAAGAGGTTGAGCAATAAGCAAGACAGCCAAAGACACGCAAGCCATTATAATCTGGAGTCTTAGAAGTCAGAACCTGAAATGGGGATTTGTCGTCCAACAGAGGTGTAGGCAGTCTATTGATCAAAAATACCGCAGTTAAAACACAATCACCCCAATGCTCAAGAGGAATGTGAGCTTGAAACATCAGCGAACGGGCCACATTGAGGATGTGTTGGTGTTTTCTCTCCACCACCGAGTTCTGTTCTGGTGTTTCTGGGCATGAATGGTATGAGACTATCCCTTTCTGTTTGAACAGAGTAGTGAACTTCAATTCAGGGGCGTTATCTGACCTTACTCCTTTGACAATAGCCTTGTACTGAGTCTCCACCATCTTGAGAAAATCTGGAAACACAGTCAAAACCTCATCTTTTGTTCTCATCAAATATAACCAAGTAACACGAGTATGGTCATCCACAATAGTAAGAAAATATCTGTAGCCTTCAGCAGTAGACACAGAAAAGGGACCCCAAGTATCAATGTGGAGAAGATCAAAGGGGTGCTCAGACATATTATTCTTGGAGACAAAAGGAAGGTGCTTTTGTTTAGCAAGAGGACAAATAGCACAATGAGTATCTTTATTCCTTTGTTTAACGCCAAGTACATCTGTAAGAAAATCTGTCTTACACATAGCTGGATGACCTAGTCTATTGTGCCATATATGTGAATCAACCACAACATTAGAGCAGATAAAAGAAGATGTAGAAAGATTGTTTGTGAGAGAAGTGGTATCCAAAACGTATAGGTTGGCAATCTCATCACCCTGACCAATCATCAGCCCCTTGATATGATCCTGTATCATGCAAGAACTCTCGTCAAAAACCACACGATAACCCAGATCTTTCGTTAACTGGCTCACACTGAGAAGATTCAGACGGAAATCAGGAATATACAGGACATTGTTCAAAACCAAGGCAGCATTCATCTTAATTGTACCAATTCCAGCAATACTCACTCCTAAACCAGTTGGTAAAATCACAGCTCTATTCAAAGAATCAGAAAGATCAACGAACAAACTCTTATCATGGCAGACATGGTGAGTGGCTCCACTGTCTATAATCCACGACTGGGAGGATAAAGCATTTCCTGTTGCTCTCAACATCCCAACAAAACAGAGTGTAGAGGAGGAGAAAGCCATACCAGGAAGTGCAGTAATGGTGCCACCAACAGTCGAAGCAGGTGTATTCTGAGGTAGTTGTAGCTGAGAGTTGAAGTAGTCGATCACTCCTTGTATCTGATCCTTTGAGAGCGTGTTGATAATTCCAGAAGAATTGTTGTCAGTAGTAGCGGCATTAGAGAGAGCTAGCTGAGCAACAACTGGTTTATGAGTACTCGGAGGTTTTGGTGTAGGGAAACCCGGTTTGTCTGGCTGCTGCTTCATCTTATGCTTGAAACCAATGGGATATCCATGAATTTTGTAACAGGTATCGACTGTGTGACCATTGTAACCACAGTGAGAACAAATAGGACGATTCGGATTGGACTTCCCATAGGTAGCCGAAGCAGCATTAACAGAGATTGTAGCTGGATCAGGAACCACCGCCACCTGAAATGCAGACGCATTCTGAACAGGATTGAAAGCTCGCTGGCTGTGATCTTGATCAAGCAGATTATACACCTCAGATAGATCCGGGATGTGTTTCTTCATGATAATTTGGCTTCTCACCACGCCATAACTATCATTTAAACCCGCTAAGAACTTGACGACCTTTGCATGATCAGCTTTCGTTGATGTAGCTTTGCAACAATCACAAGTTCCACAAGTTTTCACACAATTTGCTCCATCAAGCTCATCCCAAAGCGTCTTCAATTTGGTGTAATAAGTAGCCAGATCTGTAGATCCTTGCTGGAGAGACCAAATTTGCTGAGATAATTGATAAGAGCGTGGAAGATTCGTGATATGAAATCGCGCGAAGAGATCTTTCCAAATCTCCGATGCATCGTTGAAACGAAGTATACTCTTGTAAATCTGCTTTGAAACAGAATTAAGTATCCACGATTTCACCATAGAATTGCATCGAGACCAAATGCGGAAGAGACGATCCGTTTCAACAGGCCGAGGAAGCGATCCATCAACAAATGCTATCTTGTTCTTAGCATCGAGAGCAATCGTCATTCCAATACGCCAGTTATCGAAATTAGAACCATCAAGTACCTCAGAGATAAGAGAAATGCCTGGGTTGTCACCGCTTGTCAGATGAAACGGTGAGTGGATGCTATCGATTGATTCCGTCAAGAGATTAGGAGCAATCGGAGAATTTGGGGGCGAGACCTCAGGAATGGAAGGTCTTCTCGCTGAAGCTGTCGCTCTTGAACCGCGACGTGTGACTTTGCGTCCGATCACCATTGTAGTAGATCTGGAGCTTGGAAGGAAGATAAAGCGTGAAATTCGTGATTTGTGGCGGAATAACCAGAAATCTTTCACGAAGAACAATCAATCGTGAGAATCAACGATTGATTTAGGTCAATGAAAAGTGGAAAGAAGGGAAGACAGAAGAATCGAAGGATCGAGTGAGCGTTTGAGCTCACGCTCTGATACCATATTAGAGAAAGAGAAGCGATGAAGAAGATGACCAAAAGGGAAAATGATTTTTGTCACTTTGATTGTTTGTTACAACGATACTCTTATACTAGAGTTTGTTTCCGGTTTATCCAACATGATAATGATCCGGTTTATTCTAATTACAAACCATACTCTAATAAATCTATTATACTGAAGAAAAAAAAGAAAAATAATAACAAGAAATATCTATGACTTGTTTGATCGGTTAAACATGTATTGTTACAAATTATAAGCTATAACCTTCGTAGAACATAATTGAAGTTTGAAATTTCGTTTTTAGTTTCAATCCAAAGATGTACACAACCAAACTTCACAACTTCCTCACAAAGAAAATATCAACGATATATTTGGAGTAAACGAAAATGTGATTACCGGTCGCCTACCAAAACAAATGTATCGATGATGAAAGTGCAAAAAGAATAGAGTCAACAATTGAGGCAATAAGTGTGTTAGTTGACATTTCATATGATGATGTCATCCTCAGATCTACCTGTACTGTGTTGTAATATTCTATCCAATTATAGTTGTATTATTTTTCTTGAACTTCTCAAAGAACCAATATAGTACGACGATACGGTAGATTACCTCAGTTTTGTTTTTGTTGTCCAGTTTCCCACGACAGTTATTTACATATTATAATTGCAAAGGGTGTAATAAAAGGAGTTTTAAAATCGTAATTCTTGTCATCCTGTGAAGCTAACCCACATGTCCACAGTCCACTCGAGCAAATAAACTCTGAAATGGGAAAATAGATATAGACTAGTACTATATACTGTATAACCTTTCTTCAGAGAAAAATAGTTTGCAGATTTTTATTTTTTGTGGAGTTGATTGTGAAAATGTGATATCGCAAACTCAAATCATCAAATTCAGGATGGTATAATACTATAATGTAATAATAAAAAAATTAGATTGCAATATAAATAGGCAACAGAATAAAATAACCCAACAAACATAGTGACGTTTATGCAAGATCTATATTTTTTTTTTCGGTACGACGTGGCGTACATTCATAGTTGCCGCAAACAGAGACGTAACGAAGCAAGTACATTAACAAATTGATACACATATATAGTATATATAATAATAAAATTGGTAAGCAAAAAATCGAGAATGTTTATAAGTTGTTAGGTCGCATGACCTAAGAAAGGGGAGCAGATGTAACATTTTGAATCTCTCTAAGCATATAAAATACTAGTTGTTGATCGAAATTTGGTAAATTCGGATGAAGAAGCCACACGAAAACTATTAAACAATAACTAAGACGCAATGATATATGAGTATATGTATAAGTTTCTATAGTTTATAGAATTTTGACTTGGTCAAATGAGCTAATAATCAACCTTATGTTGTTCCACCTCAATATCGATTTTTTACGTATTCAAAATAGTCCCCACAACCTCAGTCCGGTCTCCAACCCGAACAACGGAGACTGGTACAGGCTAAACCGGTTTCTTTTCTCGAAACTTTTAATAGTCACCCGGTTAAGTTGGTTTTGGTAAATTAAAATTCCGATTTAAACCCGGTGATCGGTTCCGTACTTGTAATATTTTGTCTGTCTTAGGTAAAATACCAAATCAATAAAAATATCGGACTAAAATCATTTTTGGTATGATTCTAGCTACAAACCAAGAGTCAATATAGTAATACTAAAAAGAGGGTGAGTGGGAAGATCATACCACATCAATATCATTATCAATTATTTATTATCATATACGGCGTATCAATGATAGGGAGAGTCGTTTAATAGATTGATGAATAGCCACAACCACAAAATACTGATTATTTGCGGCTGTTGAGCCACAGGAGAGGCTGCTTGCTGTTGAAGCCAACTGATGAAAACAGTCGTCATCACTACAATTCCTTCCCTGAAAATGACATTTGATGACAATCTCATTTACCTTACGTACCTTTTTATTTGGCAATTTCTAATGAATAGGACAAGGAGTGATCTCGGTTTGTCTCTATGAACACGATATTTTTTTGCAAGCTCTAGTGTTTTGTACATCTAGTGCAAACTCTTAACTGTGAATTCTTTTAAACCACAGAACCTGGGATGATTTTCATTGAGATAGTAATATTTATAGACCGGGGGATTTAAACCTAGGATTGTTCAGAGGATGACAGTAAAATCGAACCTTTGTTTGTTTTTATACGGTTTTAAGACTACAAACTAATGGGACTGCTGACAAATGACGTTATGAAATCAACAGGAAGTGAATGCTGAGGGTTACCTTGACTTTTTGTATACAGTAAGCAAGCAAGCCAATTATTAAGATGCAATGGTGTAGAAAACTTTGGTCATTCCTTTCTTTGTTCTTATCTGTGTGACCTGAAAAAAAACAACAATGAGAAGTACACAGAAACATGTAAATTTGAGAAAAGCACAAAGACAAAAGAAGCAAGCAACAAACAGGAAAAGATATCTACTTGAGACTGGGTATATTGGATGTGTACCTTCATGCTTATGATATCAGATATGTCGGATACATGAGTCCCACCACACGGACACCCTATGTTTTCACCTAACCGTAAGATCCGGGGAGTGCTTCCCTGCGAGGTAATCGAGTATACAAGTTTGAGTTTGATATATATATGAAGAGTACAATGGGCTCGAGACATTCTATTGTGGAATCTTTGTCATCTGCTATCTCCTTCCGTTGCTTAACTTAACTAGCTTACTATAACTGGCGTGCTCTCAAAACTTTACCTAACAGGAATAATTACCAAATAGATGTTTACTATTGTGCTTTAGACAAAGAGCAGGAACTGATACAGGAAATGTATTTTTTATCTATCCATGGTTAAAGTTTACTTAACAAAGCCAAAAATATTTTACATCGGTTTAAGAAAAGTCACTGCCTCCATAAGACTGGACAGTCGAGGTTCATTGGGAATGGAAACAAATCACTAGAGATCAAGGGAACAGTTTTTATTTATTGGGAAATACCTTAGGAATATAATCAGGAAGACTGCCACCACAGAGCACGGATGCTTCTTCATAGGGTAATATAGCAGCATAAACCTTATGGGTAAAAGAATCATTTTTAAGAAGCCAAACACAGAATCAAAGAACTTCCAACTATGAATAAGATGTTCTCAGGACTTACCTTTCCTCCTTTGGATATCAATTCGTTAGCTTCTGCCTCCAGCTCTTTCTGCTTCACCTGCAATACATCCTGTGGAACGGTTCCTTTGTATTCCACAAAAGGACTGTTCGCATTGCAGTTAGATCACAGTGTTTTTACTTCTCAGCTATGTTTAACAAAAAGCTTGCAGACGGACATACCCGTCCGGGAAATGGTACCCTTTTCCAGGCTCTAAGTGTCCCAACCCAACTTTCTGCACACACAAATCTAGCAAGTGTCCAGCTGAATGCAGCCTGATCATGAAAATTTGTCAAATTCAAAACAGAGTCCATGCACAGATAACAACAAAAACTGCACGACTGAGAATCTATTTTTTCCAGAAATTTGTTACTATATCATGTGATGCATAACAATGAGAAACAATCTGTAACAGCCTATATGTGAATTCTGAAGATTCCCAACAAGGAGTTTCAAGAAACTGCACCACCTGAGATTCTCATCATCTAACTCTGAAAAGGAATGTATTCAACACTTCCGATGCCAAAACTACAATCAATCAATCAACCTTTACACTAGCTATACATTCTATTCAGCTTTAATCAAACATTTTTGTACCTGGAGTTAAGTTTGCGCCTTGGTTCATCAACAACCAAGTGAACTTCTTTCCCTTTCTCAATATTCATTTCACTTTCAGGATTTGAACCTTCAAAAACTCCGTAATGGAGAACCTGGAGGAAATGCACAGACGTCATAAAAAGTTCCGAACAACATGGAAACCATTACGGTCGAAATAGACAATTTGGTAATTACAATTCCGTCTTTCGATCGAGCATCCTGAACGGAAAACTTGAAATCCGAACCGGCGAATACGATGGAGCCAGTATCTGATGGCTGGCCTCCACCTTGTGGATGAAACACCGTCGATTCCAGTATTAGTGCTGTACGTCCATCTTGCGCCTGAGATAGTATCGACCGATACACACAGAGAGAGAAGGAATCAGCATTGGATTCGGAAAATAAGACGGCGAAGAGCTCGATAAATGGTTAATATCTAGACGGACCTTAAATAAGGAGAGAAATCTGGATTTTGATTGGAGACTGGACACGTCTTCGTGATAATCGAGCTTCGTCGGAGGAAAATCCATGGTGGTTCCGACGGGTTTCGTCACGGTGAAGGAGCGAGTGAGTGACCACCGAGTTTTAAAGTCTTACGACGACGTGGTCAACGGGGAACAAAGAAAAGTCAAAAAGTTGTAAATTCCGCTACAGAGTCGTGTTATTCACAACTTTTACATTTCCTTACACATATTTTTCAAATTGACTAAAAGCCGCCCCTCCAAATTGAATTCTGCTGAACCAGAAATTAGATTAAACCAAGAATTACATTTTGTGTTCCGGTTATGTACACAGTACACTTGATAAACGTTTTACGGACTTTCATTTTCGCTAAACTGGAAAAGAAAAACCATTTTTGTTGGTTTCGGTATTTTTTTTAATATAAAGAGGTAAAACAGTTATAAGATTTAGTATTCAAATTCATACTCCAAAGCTTAGGTCCATGAAGTGAAAACGCATACATCGCTGAGAACATAGAACTTGTGGTCATACATACATATACATAAAAACATAAAATTGCAAAGACAATATTGAAAAAAATATCCAAATATTGCTCAATTCCCGGTGAGTGTGGGTCCAAAATCCACTTCAACCCCCCATTTTTTCATTTCATAAACTTACGCTTGTTGCTAGGAATTTTGACCCCAAAAAGAAAAGAAAAAAACTTACGCTTCGTGGCGGCGTGGCGCAGTGGCGCTGCGCATGATATGGTTTTTAATAATGTCCCATTTTGATGAAAATGCAAATCACTCAGCCCAGTTTGTAAATGTATAATCCCCCCTTTATTAATATGTTGGGCCTTTTTAAAAATAGTCACAAATCATGGAAGGAGACAGACATAATTTATTCATCTCTACCATTGTACTATTTTTTTGTTTTATTGTTAGTTACCTTGAATTGAAACGTTAAACATTTCAAATGTATATGTTAATGCCTGATGTCATTAGCAAAAACATAATCATAACTTTTGTTGACATTTTTTGTATGGAATTAAAAAAAAAAATATACTTGTGATTCCGACTGGGAACAATATAATTTTCGTAAGTAACACAAAATTATTTGAACAAAATAGCAAAATAAATAGCTTTAGTGTAAATAACTAATAGAAACTACAGATTTGTTGTAAAAATCAAAATGTGTGGGTAGTTGGTTGATATAACCGTCGTAAATTATGATAGAACCGTAAAGTAACCGGTAACCAACAAAATCTAAAACATTTAGTAGATGTCTCCATCAAACACAGCCGCACTAAACATCCTTAGATCTGAAGCTAACAAAAGCCCACTTGTAATTGTAAAGCTGTACTAAAAACATCACCTCAAAGTCAAGTGGCATTATTCGTAGTTACTCATATCTTTCAGTGGCATTTCAAAATGCTTCTTCTCCTTTATTATACCTTTTTGTTTCTCTCTCTTTCTTCAAAGTTCGTGCTCAGAGAGCTTACAGGGGAATAAAGCTAGAGAGTAGAGAGACGCAGCAAAGAAAAATGAGAGGACTCTCCAGAAACTCCGGCGCGGCGGCGATTTTCGCGATCCTAGTAATCCTTGCTGTCCAGTACTGGTCCGTCGCCGTATCTTCTCAGTCCATCGAATTCGCCGGCGATTTTCCTCCGATCGAGTCAGAGTGCCGCGGTTCCATCGCCGAGTGCTCGGTTTCCGCCGCCCTCGGAGACGAAGGAGGAGATCTCTTCTACGGCGGAGAAATGGGAGCTGAGTTCGAGATGGACTCAGAAATCAACAGGCGCATATTAGCGAATAGGAGGTACATCAGCTATGGTGCGCTGAGGAGAAACAGTATTCCGTGCTCGCGCCGCGGCGCATCTTACTACAATTGCCGACGTGGCGCTCAGGCCAACCCTTACTCTCGCGGCTGCAGCGTCATCACTCGCTGCCGGCGCTAAATCTGTGACTGTAATTTTTCAGAATATCTTTTTATTTTTGCCGGTTTATTTTTCCAAGTTCATTGCATTATAATTTCATACACATATATAACTATAGATGTAAATTTCTCTGGGAATCATCTCTGTTTGTTACATAAACCAGGAAAATAAATATTGAATACAATTTGATATTTCATTATAATCAAATAATCAATATTGTCATCAGTAATAAAACGAAATGTGTTGAACTATAGTATTTCGTATTTGAATGGAATATTGATAGCCAGGTGATGCGGATTACATATGAATTATTGTATTTCGTATTCATGGTTGCATCACGCATGTGCTGGAGAAATATATCAGATGCTAGAAAAAGTTTTTTATTTGATAGCTATCGATTATAAGTTTCCATTTGGAGAAAGTATGATCGCTAACAAAATAAAATAATCAAAATATTTTGTTTATTTTTGATGGAAAATAAAGATACGATAATAGGATTTGGTTGGGAGCCAACTAAAGCCAGCTTCACATGTATTCCTTTTAGCAGAGCCACACGTGGAGGAAATTTATAAAAGAAATCTTATTTAATCATAGTTTCGAATAAAAAAATAAAACAATGAAATTCTCTATATGAAATTTGTTGTCACGAGAACTCCAACCTATAAACGAAAAAAGCATAAGCTCTGCCTCTTCGTGATTAATTAACGGAATTGACCATACTGGACAAAGGTCGCGGGAGCAAATTTGTTTTGAAGAAAATGAAAACGCTACATTGATTTAAAAGGGATACAGTCATACACAGATGGTTAAGGACCCATTTGAAACATTAAATATCGCAACAAATATTCAATTAGAGACACTTCCTTTGATTTATTGCACTCCAAATCCGACGGGTCTTATTTTTCCTCTTGTCACATTTTAATATATATACAAAAATAAAGGGGATAACCTAAAGTTTGGACCACATCCCCCTTTCCCTCATGGACAGCCCAGATGAAAACAAAACTCATCACCGATTTGTTTTGCATTCAAATATTTATGTAAATATTGATCCAATAATGAAGCTCAATCATAATATATCAAAATATGTATATAACTCACATGATTTTGGCTTGCGAAGCAAGTGTTATGAGCCATCAAAACTCGTTTGTGTGAAACCCGTGAGACATAAACCAAATAATATTATTGTAAAGAACCTATTTGAATTGATAAGTTATAATTAGTTCCCATAAGGTTAATCTCATCACTCATGTTGTGATGAGATCATTAGTTTAATATAAATACCTTTGCATCATTAACTATTAATAACAACAAGAATAGATTATATATAAATACCTCGGTCCGTTGTAACTTTTATTCAAACACAAGCCAGAGCTTTCCTTCAACAACTAGGAGCACTACTCCTTCTCTTTCGGGGAATTTCTTGTGGTGTCGAAGGAATGGAAGTCCTTGTTGTACTTACCGGACCCGCCCTTGCCTCCAAAAACGTAAAGGTTAGAAAACTCTGAGTCTTAAATATCTCCCGTGGCTGGAGATTTCACCAAGGTTTTGTTGTAGTAGTCAAATATGAAAATATATAACTCACATGATTTTGGCATATATTATTGTCCACGTATCAATATGATAATATTTTTTTTTTTTTTCTGTTTTACAAAGAAAACAACACAAATATTTAATATTATATCTAAATATAAATTTTCCTATTTTATTAAAAAAATTCAACAAAATTTTATGTAATTAAATGGAAATTGTAAGGCAAAAATGTCATATTAATGAATAGTTAATAGAAAATAATAAATGAAAAAATATTTCATGTTAAGTATTAAGAGGTAATATATAGAAGTCATAAAATATAAACTATATCATGTTTTTAAAAAAAATAAAAGGAAAAAGTGAGCAGGAAAAAAAGCAAAACCTTATATTATTGAGACAACCCATTATAAATAGTTACATAAATAGTAAATCATATGTCGTTAGAAGAAAATGCAAAAAGTTATCGATCAAAATGGCATATATTTTCGAATAAAAAAAATTAAAACATCAAAATTTTGACATTAGTAAGATAAAAGAAAATGAGATCTTATTGTAAGAAAACATGCAACTACGGCATATTCCATTATTATTTTAATTTTTTTAAGATACATACTGATGATTCTGACATAAATTATGGGGATACAGAACTTCAAAATTAAAGTTTTGAATCAAGTATTCACGTGGATCACTGAGATGGGAGGAATCCGACAGGTTTGGTGACAAGGACGCTCAACCTCCAACTTCCCGGGCGTGGTGCTCTTCGACGACGTTCTGCCCGAACGGCGGCAATGAAGGAGGCATGGTTGTAATGGGAGGACAAATCGGATCTGACGCCCTCTGTAATGGTCTGTTCTGCTATGTTATTGAGTGATGTCAGTAATCTTTGAGATTCGAGGCTTGTTCCAACTCTTATCGGATAAGCTTCTTCGGTTAATTAACTATTAAGGATACGTGTTTCTATGTGATGGTTTTTACTTTTGAGTGTGGAGGTTTGTTCCAACTCTTATCGGATTAGTTTCTTTGGTTAATTAACTAGTAAGGATGTGTGTTTTTGTGTGATGGTTTTTACTTTGAGTTTGGAGGTTTGTTCTAACTCTTATTGGATTAGCTTCTTCGGTTAATTAAGTAGTAATATGATGTGTGTTTTTGTGAGATGGTTTTTACTTTTTACCTACAGTACTTGGCTTTTAGTGGATTAATTAACAAACTTAGTAAAGATATATTGAAATAAGCTTTTCATCTGAATAGTTCCGTAAGCTCCAAGATTCGTGTCAAAAACAAATTTAGCCATTTCAGAAAAGATAAACATACATTGTATACAAAAATAAACATACATTGTATACAAAATTAGTAAAGATATATAGAAACGCGCTTCGTGCGGATATATTATTTGGCATCTTTATTTTAAGTTTGTTTCAAATTGTCCATGATAGTATGGTTAGAGAAATTGTAGACATTCCGATGAGTAGGCGTCGTTGTAAAAACGCGCGGACATTATGTTTAAATTGGTTTTGGGTAAATGTTATCTTTGTCACTTTGGAATTGGGTTCTATTTGAAGTAATTAATGGGTGGTATGTGATTTACGTCTGCTGAGATGGTTTCAAGAAATTAAAAGACTGTTTTATTTTGGTGGGAGACATGTCGTTCACATAGATAAAGTTGCAAGAGCGAAACATTTGCCCATTTTCTAAATGACGAAAACAAACTTCACCATTTGTTTGTAGTAATAGCAGTGAACGCATCTGTTAACCAGGTCGTCTGTGTTACACATATTAGTTGGTCTCATTTCCCTCAATGTCTCTGTGTAGACGGGTAGATGTCGAACTCGCATTTCATGCAATGCCCTTTTGACTTTTTTCCATGTTCGATCTTTCTTCGCTTTGCTCTCTTTCTCCATCCTAGTCTATCCAAGTAAGTTGTTCCTTTCTCCAGTTGGCCCCTGCAGCACAATATAATCCCATATATGTATAAACCTTCAGTGTAGGATCTTTCAGCCACAACTTTGAGATATTGTAGTCCCGTCTTCTGGTTGTTGTTGTGGAAGTACTCCACTATGCCCTTGATGTAGTGTGCTTCCATGTTGCCGCTTAAAAGAGATCTTTTCATGAGGTCTTTCCTCTAAGCTCATTCGAGCACTGTTGTTGATGTCCTGCTTTTGGTTGACGGTGTTTAATGGGTTGTTTCAGCTAACGTTGATCTGGGTACAGCTTTGGGAAAGTACTTCCGGCTTTCTAGTTTGAGGATCGTTCCGCGGGTGTATAAATCTAGAGGAATATATAAGCTTGTCGGTGAAAGGTTTATCCTTCATTCTTTTTTTTTCACAAATTATAATTATTTGTTGGGCCAATCTGTAAATAAATGATTTTAAAAGGGGAATTAAAGCTTGTGGGAATTAATTTCGAGAACAGAATAGAGAAATATATTTGAAGGAGCTTATATGTCACATTTTAAGGTATGGAGAATGCCGAAGTGTCACGCTGAGAATATAATAGGTTTAACTTTATTTATATAGGTTTGTGCAGACATAACTTATAATCAATTTGTTTTGAATTCGAATTATTTATGTAAATATTGAAATCCAATTAGAATGACGTCCAAAATAATAATTTTTTTTTGAAAAGTTCAAATACATATATATGTACATCTTCCACGGCTTCCCATATCTCGTAAACAAATCCTCTCTACAAGTAGCATCGAATTTTCCCGTTTGCATTGATTTTTTTTTTTTTTTTTTTTTCGANGTATATTCTTAGACCGGTCCAGAAATCCAAGCCGGTGGAATAGAATTTACATAATATACGTTGTTGGGAAGAACTCAAGCACTTCATGCTAGCTTATCCGCTCTCGTATTCTTCGTTCGTGGAATGTATGTGATGGAACAAGAAGAGAACTCCGCTCGGCACTTATCTATTTCTTCCAGCAGTATTGCGAACGCCGGCCACTCCTCAGGTTGCGATACCATCTTGACTACCTCCAAACAATCCGTCGCAAAAGAAATTGTACGTTTGTCGAGGGTGAGCATACTTTGCATAGCCCATACTAAAGCCTCCAATTCCGTCTGGAGCGGTGATAGTCTCTTACGGAGATTACTTGCGCCCATAAGACATTCGTCTGTCTCCGTATTATGGTAATACCAGCCCAAACCTGCCATACATCCCGTATTTTTCCAAGATCCATCAACTTGACATTGTTCTACCNTATCAACTTGATATTGTTCTACCCTTTCCTGTAAACCAAGCTCCGTTCTTTCCATTCCAATTGGACCACCGAGGTGTTCCATCTGTTGAACTAAGATCCAAGCATTAGCCTCTCCTGTCGCCAATGTGACAATGTCTCTTGGATCACGATCTAGATTCGACGATCCCGTTTGCATTGATTTGTATTTTTTATTTTGGGATTAATGTACAATTTTGTGCTCTTAATCTCATTAATTTATCAACTATTAATAATTTAATATATTTAGAAAATATTTAAAAAATATCTACCATATATTTATGTCAGCATTCAAAAACATTGAAATTGATATTTTTTTGTCCTCTATTTCTGTGTGATATACTCCTTCCATTTCTTTTTAATGATTTTTCAGAGATTTTCACACTTATTAAAGAAAATTTAATTTTAGTCATTTATGTATAGATTTTTGCAATTAAACAGTTTTCCATAAATTTAAACCAATAAGAATCCAAAGATCATAATATATAAATGTTTCTTGAAAAATAAAAAAGTGTATCAAAAAGTTACACATTTATCTTTACGAAATAATAAAAATTAGCTATAAAATTCATTAAAAAGTAACGGAGGGAGTATATATTTTTTTTTTTTAAGGTTTGTAAATTTATTGGCTATTTGAATGTGCACTTTTTTCTTAACGAAATGTAATTCGTGTTCTTTGTAATATATATATATATATATATATATATATATATATATAGTGAGGTCCTTTGAATATTAACAAATCTTTGTATTTGGCATATTGTTAGTTAAAAATTATTTTGATATTACTTTTTGTTTTTGATTCTTTTTTGTTTCTCAGTTATGATAATATATTTTTTCCTGGAAATATCACAAATGGTGTACAAGTGTCATTTTCAGTTTTAGTTATTGTTTGAGAGATTATTTTTATAATTTTAATTTTAGATTAATTTTTATGAATAATAAATAATATTATTTTAATTTTACTGGATGAAATTGGTAATCAGGGATGCTTACAAGGAAACCCGGAAAGCTATTATTTACTTGATTGAATATAGTTCTTTCTAATATGGGTATTTATTTTCCACTTTTTATTTTCAATTATTAGTATGTCTACATATTTTTGGAGATAAATCTAGGATTTCACATCCAATGTTAAATAATTATATAGAACTAGCTTTAGGTAAGTTTTCTTATTTTCTCATGTGTTCTTTGAATTTTTATTGTTTTTTTAATGAATTTTATCTTTTTTTGGAGTAAAGAAACATAGTACTTTTTTTTTTCTTTTAAAAACATAGTACTCCAGAAAAAAAATTATATTCCCTTTTGGGATTCCACGAATGATAAACTTGTTAAGTAAGTTTTTTTTTTTTGTTTTTTGTCAAAACTTGTTAGTTAAGTTTCACATTTCTAAATCCCATTATATATATACTTATATTATGATGTAACTTTTTATTTCTTCTTTATTATTAACCTCGTGCATAAAAAAAAAAAAAAAAGATCCTATAATGGCATTGGTGAGGCTTCCGTTGGAGCTGGTGGAAGAGATTCTCTCTCGGGTTCCACCAAATTCTCTTGTTCGATTTAGAACCGTTTGCAAACAATGGAACTCACTTTTCCATGAGAAAAGTTTCCTCAAGGCCCAGTTGGATCATTCTGGTCCGAAAATTCTATTCTTTCACCAAACTACGGTTTTTTCAATAGATATTATGATAAAGGTGCGTGAAATATATGTAGATATTCCCGGTGTGAATAATAGGTTGACTATGACCACCACTTATTGCGATGGGCTGATGATTTCTAAATTTTTTATGCACGGGACTGTTGTTTGGAATCCGTTGCTAAGAAAAGGTAGGCAGATTATGGCCGAATATCAACATCGATTCAAGTTGTGTGGGGTTTGGTTACGATATTAGTAAGCCTGAAATAAGTTACAAGTTACTTGCTTATCATTATTATTCAAGCGTACATGAGGATGGTAAACTTGCAATATACGAGTTTGCATCTGACAAGTGGAAGTATATCAATGCCCCTTACGAAGAATTGCCCATAAAAGAACCATTAGATATACATATGTCACTCAACGGAAATTCGTATTGGACGGCTTATAACATCGAGACTGGCGAGTATTTCATTCGTAAATTTGATTTTTCAAAAGAATTATTGAAGAACTTTTGTACTCTACCGTGTAAGAAGAACGATGAGGGAGATACTCATTACCTCTCGATTTTTAGAGGAAATCGGTTTTCAATGTTAGAACAATGCTATAGAACCAGAGAGATTGAGATTTGGGTGACAAAAAGTAAAATAAAAAATGGGGATGATGAGGATGTGGGATGGATTAAATTCATGACTGTCTCAGCACCTGACATCCCTAGGTTATATCAAGAGTGTAACCGATGTTGCCCAACTTATTACGGAGATTGCCCAAGTTACTTCGTGGATAATATATATGGAAAGAGCTTTGTCATGTGTTATTACGACTTAGAAAGTAGTCACCTTTCGCTTTATATCGTGAAGGGAGGTATTCAGAGGAAGATTAAAATAGATTCTGCGGTTGACTGTTATGATCACTCAATTTATGTTCCCAGTATGATTCCATTGCCTGGGATTGTTTGGAATAAGATAACAAGAATTAGAAGCTTATCTTCACATTTGCACCCAAAATAATAATAATTAGAAGCTTAAATGTAAATAGAGTCGGTATGGAATCATAGATTATGTATCTTGTATTGCATTATATTATGACATAATTGGTAAGTTACTCGGTAGATTATTTAATCATAATCTTGTGTGTAAACTAGACATGTGTCATTCCGTACTAATTTTATAATTTTACTAGGAATTTTACCTCCCAATTATGTTTTGTATTTATTGATGAGTAATTAGGTGTCATAGCACACAAGATTTCTTTAGCACACAGAAACTGTTGTGAAAAGTAATCGTATTAGTTTTCAATTTTTAAAGTTTCTTTTTTTTTTCTTTCCCAAACACGTTTTCAAAAAATTGTGTTGCAACGTCGGGTGAATTAAAAACGAGGATCATAGAAAAGGAGAAGTGGAGTAAAACGTTACTTGGTCCGAGGACCATTAATATTTTTTTAAAAGCCAAATTAATAACAAAAATATCCAATATCTAATATTATTATTTACGAGTATACAAATACGCTAAATTCATCATAAAAGATAAGATATTTCTTTGTATAAAATTAAAAATCACAAAATACAATAAAATTGAACAGTAAAACACCCAAATTAAACCCACACAAAAAGGGCAAACAAAGAGTATTCTTTCAAAAAGAAATAAAACCAAACAAAATTAAAACAAGACTTTCTGTTAAAAAATTAAGAAAGACGTATCCACAATTTATTCACTACTAACATAATTTTTAATACATACTCTGACCGTAAGAAAAAATTTAAACTAAGCCTACATAAATATATATTTACATGACAATTATAAAAACATATATCTAAATGAAAAACATTAAAAACACCCGCACGTAGCACGGACTTTAATTTAGTTTATCTACTAATAATACTCCTTAAAGAAAAAGCGCAGTTATGTTGAGATAATTACAGAATTAATCCAGCATTTTTCCATTATTTTATTTGTTTGGGCCAAAAAATTTAGAAATATTGTTAAGGGGTTTTCATAATTAAGTTGAGATAATTACAGAATTAATCCAGTATTTTTCCATTATCTTATTTGTTTGGGCCAAAAATTTAGAAATATTCTTAAGTGGGTATTCATAATTATTGCAACAAACTGAATAATCAATCCCCCATGGACCAAATGTGGGTTTTCATGGATGAACAAAGCCCCAAAATATGGTACCACTATTATCTTCTGACAAAATGATTTGTCATTCCCTCTTCTGGCTGGCTAACTATAATTTGAAGATAACAATTTATTTGCACTAGTAGAAAAATTTAACAAAAATGTGAAAATCATATATGAGAACATAAATTACATAGCTAGAAGTTCTTCAGTATGTTCTACACACCAAAAAATAGATATTCGAGATCTTCTACTGTTAGTTGAATCGCAGAGCTTTTACCATGGTTTTCACCCAATGCAGAGGCAACCATTTTCCTTTTACTTTCCTGATAAAGTTGGTAAAAAAATAAAGAAAAAGAAAAATTAATATCACAATTGAGCCGTGGAGTAAATGTTACTATGAATAAAACGATCTTAATAGGTTTATTAAATACCTGAAGAGCCAAAATCCGAGCTTCAACCGTATTTTTGGTAGTAATACGAGTCACAGTAACTGTCCGAGTTTGTCCAATACGATGAGCTCGATCAATAGCTTGATCTTCTGTTGTTGGATTCCACCAAAGATCCAATAGAATCACATGACATGCAGATACCATATTCAATCCAAGATTTCCAGCTTTAAGAGACATTAGCATCACTTGCACCTGTTTAATATGTTATTAAACTTAGTATAAAAGTATTTAAAAAAAGAGAGATAATTATATAATATGTTGTAACGTCTTCGAATACTTACATTTGGATCATTGTTGAACTCTTTTACAGCTCTGTCTCTTGTTAATAGAGACATTGTTCCATCTAATCTTCTGAAATTTATACCGTTTCTGAAAAAACAATGCTCAACCAAGTCAAGCATACCATTCCACTGAGAGAACACTATTGTCTTTATTCCTGGAGATTCTTCTGGACTGTCTTGTTTCGAATGCGACTTGAGAATATCAATCACAGCTTTGGTTTTCGACGAAACAAACTCGCTTTGCAGCACAACCCGAAGAGCGTTTTTACCATAATGATCATCATAATCTTTGATGCAGCTTCTGAGTTTAGACTCAGAAAAAAAAGAATAAGGTGCAAGCTCTGCTATGCATGTCGACGCAGGGCAAGTTTTCTCATCCCCGTTAACAGTTTCCGACAAACACTCGAAGCAAAACACGTGGCGACACAATGTAACGACAGGGTCTTTCGGTGTAGTTACGCTGCAAGCAGAGCAGATGGTAGAGGATGATTTCAAGAGATTCAAGAGGCTGATTAGAGACTCTCTAGGTACGTTTCTAACGGCTTCTTTTGTTAAACCTCTGAAATCATCAGAGTCTGTATATTCGCTGACAAGTTGTGGATGGTTACAAGCCTGACGTAGTCGCAACAGCATCACAAGAATACGAGCGTAGTTTTCGAATAAACTCCCTTCAGCAGCACATTTCTATAGAATAAGAGAACATTGTAAATATCATATGACAAGGTTACAATGTCACATTTTATTCATATATAAATTTTTGGAGAATTACCTCGAACTCTAATTGTGAAAGTACTTCAAGCTTCCTGTAGAAAGACCATTCCTCTACTGAAAAGTCTACTTTGCTCAAATTAACTTCCTTCGGAGGTAGATTAATTATAGGTTTCCCATCAAGTAATGTCCCTAAATAGCAAAGCATTAATTAGCAAAACTACAAAAGGTAATAATAGCCAAGGAGCAAGTGATGATTAATTAGTACCTTTGGTGCGGCGCAGCATTATGGCTCTTAGAACAGCTTGAAGCTTCTTGTAACCATTAAGAGAATTCTTGGAAAGTGGGCCTTTGATTGTTCGGCAAAAGGAAGTGTACATTGCATATGGATGATATCTAAGAAACCTAAAATAGCTATAAAGATCGTCGATTTTGTTCTGTATGGGTGTTCCAGACAAACACCATCTCCTTTTGGCTCTAAGACTAAAACATGCTTTAGCAACTTGTGTTTTACGGTTCTTGATTGTCTGAGCTTCGTCTAATACTACTCTCAGCCACTTAACTCTTGCTAGTGGACCAGATTCACAACTTCTTCCATTGCTTTCTCTACCTCTCTTCTTGCTCCTCATCTCATCATAATGATCGAGCAGAGAATTTTGGGGGACTTCGTTTGTGACAATGGCGTAAGTTGTCACGACCACATCATGTTTTGCTAATTCAGTAGGATCTTTGGTTCTGTTAGATCCATGGTAGACTAAAACAGAGAGCTTGTGTTCATCAGAAACTTTCTCATCGAGCTCTCTTGCCCATTGATTTACAACACTCGCTGGACAAACAATCAATGTACCACCAGATTTTCGACTTCTTCGCTTTCTGTGCTTTGCTTGTGACTTAAGCTTTTGTAGTAGGATAAGAGCAATCGTCGAGATTGTTTTACCAAGTCCCTGCATTAGTATACCAATGCCATACACATAATTTGTGAGAAAAATTAACATCCACCTACCTAACTAAAAAAAGATATGTATATATAATTTAATAAAAATGTGACCTGGTCATCTGCTAATATCCCTCCCAAACAGTGCAACTTTCTTTTTTCCTTCTTACGCATCCAGTCCAATGCAATTTTCTGAGGGAAACAAAATAAGTAAGCTTTTAGTAAAAAAATATACAAATTAATGACAATAAAAGGTTAAAAATCAAAAGATATATATACTTGATGCCTCATAAGAGGAACAGAAAGAACACCAGGAGGTAGATCCCTCTCTTTCTTGGGTTGCTTCAGATCCTGTAATTTATTAATTAATTAATAATATTCAGGTTGATTAATGGAACAACACTAAGATGATTTGATTGCAAATAGTATGTTGAGATTTACTTGTAATGCAGCCTGATAGATCACCCTCTCGTTAATGGTGGTCCCTTTGTCATCTTTAACTTCTTCTTCATCACTACCTGAACTATTGTTATGGTCAATAGCAGAATCCATCATAATAAGATCGCTCATGTCAGATGACAATCAAAACCTCAGGTTTCTAAGACAACGAATCAGCCCCGCCACCACAAGACGTTACTATATATCAATTGAAAACCCTTTTTACTTCGAAATTGGAAACTTTATCCAAAGTGGCAGAACAAGAACAGGGGAACACAGAGTTCGAGATATTACTTTAGTCTGTAGCTTAGGGTTTTGGTTTCGACGGCGAGAGAGAGAGACGATCGCACGGAATTAGTTTTATACAAGTAACATCCAGCAAAACTATAGTAGTAGTATCAAGCAAGGGCGGCTATATCTTCTATTAAGTAGCTTGGCCCAATAAAAAAATACATCATATCAATAATCCAACGGTCTTTATCAAATCCCAGGAGATTATTTATTTATTTATTTAACGGCTGTGATTATTAGGGAGAAAGCTGAAAACAGAGTAAGCAAATCTTTTTGACTTCTCTTTGCCTCTCTGATTCCTCTCCTCTTCTCGGTAATCTTCTTGTCTTATTCCCCACCAAAACCCCAATTTCATAACCTTATGGCTCCGTAATTTATCTATATTTAGGGTTTTCAGTCCTGAATTCGATCTGTAATGTGTGCTTAAGACCAATCATAAGCGAGCTTGATAACACTCATGTCATGACTGCTCCATGTCTTGTTACATACTGAATCCTACCTGGATCACAAAAAGGATTGATTATTATTACTTGGTTAAGAATCCTCAATTATATTTCTAAATCACTGCTATGATCCAATCTTGTATCATCTCTGAATCATGGCAAGAGATAACTATATAAACTCACATATGCAATACCTGCGTCTGATATTTTGGACATAAACCAATATGTTTCTCTCTTCCTTCCCTTTGTTGATTTCTCACCTGCAACAATGTCTCCTTGACTCCTTCTGCCAATTTGTTACAATGCCAGACTTCCAAGAATACTCCAAACTACTTTATTGATCACACATCGACCCAGCTATAACCAGGGGTCTTGTGAAGCCCTGTTTCCTTCTGTCTCGATCTAATATTCGCTGCATCTTCCCATCTCTCTGCAGCTGAATATGTGTTGGATAGAAGAATTAAACTTGCTGTTTTTCCTTCAAGACGCTGCATCGTTTTAGCCACTTCATCCCCAAGTTTCACATTCTTGCAAGTCCAACAAGCAGAGAGTAGCGTACCCAACACGTTAATGTCGGGCTCGAACGGCATCTTGTTGACAAACTCATAAGCTTCTTCCAAGTAACCGGCACGGCCTAGGAGATCAGCCATGCAATTATAATGGTCTATTCTTGGAATCACGTTGAAATCTCCTCGAGCCATGGAGCTAAACACTTGTTTCCCTTCATCCACAAGTCCTGAATGGCTACAAGCAGACAAAAGAGCAAGCAAAGTCACCTCGTCTGGGTTCACATTTGTGTCCTGCATACTGTCGAACAGAGAAAGAGCTTCTTTGCCAAGCCCATGAGTTCCAAATCCAAACATCATTGTGTTCCACGAAACTATATCCCGCTTATGCATCGTGTCGAAAACTCTCTTGGTAACATCAAGGTTTCCGCACTTTGTGTACATATCCATCAGTGCGTTACAAATGGTTGTATTCACCGCATAGCCATGAACAACACAATACCCGTGACAACTAGAACCGTGTCCCAAAGCAGCCAAATCAGAGCAAGCGGTTAAAATACCAACCAATGTTGTTATATTGGGCCAAATTCCGGAAGATTTCATATCTTGAAACAGATGTAAACTCTCGTGAGCGCAACAGTTCTCCACACACCCTGAGATAAGAGAATTATATGAAACAATATCTTTCAAGCCAATCTCACTAAACTGCCTAAAAGCATCACATAAGCTTGCACACTTGGCGTAGAATGAAACCACGGTGTTTCCAACAGTTAAATCCAAGATGAAGCCTGCTTTAATCGAATAGCAATGTACGCATCGACCTCCGCTAACATCTCCAAACCTCGCACAACCCATCAGAATAAGCCCAACGGCCACTGGCGTCACCATTGCCACGTTTTCATCAACCAACATCTGCAAGAACACTTCTCCAGCTTCCTTTATCATATCATTTTCTACGTAGCCTCCAATCATAGCACTCCAGGTTACCTCATTCTTTATAGAAACTGAATCGAAAACTCTTCTCGCATAGACAATGCACTTGCTCTTGGCATATACATCCAAGAGCCCTGTCTTGAAAACTAAATCACTGCTAAAACCCATTCTTGTGCAATACCCATGAAAGGACTTCCCTTCCCTCAACGCACCAGCTCTTCCTAGTGCAGGAAACATTCCAACAATGGTGGATAAATTAGGACTGAGTCCATCCCTTAGACGCATATCCAAAAACAATCCAACGACGTCACTTAAACAGCAATGCAAAGAAAACCCAGAAATCACAGCGTTCCATGAAACAATATCTCTTTTAGGCATTTCGTCGAACACCTGTATTGCCACATCGATTTCTCCACATTTAGCATAGAAATCGACCAGAGCAGTAGAGACATACATATCATCGATAGAGTCGCTACATTTCAAATGGCTATGTATCAGTTTACCATCTTCGATTGCTCGCAGACAAGCACATGCTTTCAACGCAAACGGGTACGTAAATTTCGTGGGTCTGACACCAGAATCAAGCATCTTGTAGTACAAATCCAAGGCTTTCTCCGAGAAATCATTCGATACGTAGGCTCTGATCATCACGTCCCAGGCAATAGGATTGGTCCTCGGATGAGGAATTTCATCGAACACATGGCGTGCGAGCTCCACTTGGTTGCATGATGCGTAGAGACGCGTTAAATTGACGAGCACGGAAGAGGAAGACAGCGTAAAGGAGCGCTTAAGAAGGTTTTGATGAATGATCTGCCCTATGATCAGATTCCGTGATCGAATACATGTTTCAAGAAGGCTCAGTAACATTGAAAGTATGGATTTTTAAGTTTGCATTGCTTTTGCTGAGAGCGAAGATTTAACAGCTATTATCCTCGCTCTCTGGTTTTGTATAAACCGTCTGGATCAAAAATGGAAAAAAAACATTTTGGTAACCAAATTTTTATTTTTAGCATGTTTTTTATAAAACTTTGTGATCCATAAAGCAACGAACTTTCACAATGTAGACGAGCATAATTAATTTCTCGTTTTTCTTTTGCACAACTTAAACGAAAAAGCTTTAAAATTAGTTATTAGCCTTTGCAAGTTTGCATAACTAGAAAAATGTAACGAACATGTGAAAATAGCATAAGTTACATTCACATTGTGACTTAAAAAATAGTTTTGTTTTGTTTGTTTTAATATCTGATCAAAAACTCTATACACCAAAAAGATAATGGAGATCTTCTACTGTTAGTCGAGTCGCAGATAGTTCACCAGGATCTTCACCCAATGCAGATGCAACCACTTTCCTCTTTGTTTCCTGATAATATTATTGAGAAAAAGACTTATATATCACACGATTGAATAGAGTAATGTTAATATAAAGAAAAGGATCCTGATAAAAATGTTTCATTGGAACAAAGAAATTAATACCTGAAGAGTCAATATTCGTTCCTCAACTGTGTCTTTGATAGTGATACGAGTCACAGTAACAGCCCGAGTTTGCCCAATACGATGAGCTCGATCAATGGCTTGATCTTCTGTTGTTGGATTCCACCAAAGATCCAATATAATCACATGACATGCAGATACCATGTTCAATCCAAGGTTTCCAGCTTTAAGCGACATTAGCATCACTTGCACCTGTTTAAAAATATTATTGTATAACTAAACTTGGTGTAAAAGTAAAAGTATTTCGATGAAAACATGTAAACACTTACATTAGGATCTTTGTTGAATTCTTGTACAGCTATGTCTCTTGTTAGTAGAGACATTGTTCCATCTAACCTTCTGAAAGTTATACCGTTTTTGACGAAATTACGCTCGAGCAAATCAAGCATACTAGTCCACTGAGAGAACACTAATGTCTTTATTGGTAAAGACTTTGGACTTTCTTGCTTTGCAAGCAGAGGCGGCTCAAGCTTGATTTGCTTGCGCTCAGGGTTGTTTGCAAGCGACGCAAGAGTCTCCATCACGGCTTTGATTTTCGTTGACATAAAGTCGCTTTGCAACACAGCACGAAGAGAAGGAATTTCAGGAGAATTTTCAGGCTGCTTATATAAATTCACAAGTTGTGGATGGTCACAAGCTTGGCGTAGTCGCAAAAGCAACACAAGAATATAGGCATAGTGTTGGTTCACAGTCCCTGCAGCAGAAAAGGCCTATATATATATATATATATATACACAGAGAAGAATGAAAATGATTAATATCATCTCACAAGGCACATTAAATATACATATAGAGGATCAAGTTGCTTATTAAACTTATAAAACTTTTAGGAGACTCACCTTGAACTCCGATCGTGAACTTGCTTCAAGCCCCTTGTAGAAAAACGACTCGTCTGAAGAAAAGTCCATCTTAGTCAAACTAACACTCTTTGGAGGTAGTTTAAGTATAGGTTGCCCATCAAGTAATGTTCCTAAACAGCACAATATTATAAAGATCATTCATTAGCAAAACGACATGAGGAATGTATGCATATGTGTATGTATAGTAGGAGCAAATGAATACCTTTGGTACGGCGAAGCAAGATAGCTCTTAGAATAGCTTGAAGCTTCTTGTAACCTTTTAGACTATCTGATTTAATTGGTGAAGTGATTCTTCGGCGAAACGAACTGTGGTCAGCATATGGATGATATCTAAGAAACTTGAAGTAGCTGTAAAGATCTTCGATTTTGTTCTGTATGGGTGTTCCAGACAAACACCATCTCCTTTTGGCTTCAAGATTAGAACATGCGTTTGCAACTTGTGTTCTATAGTTCTTGATCATCTGAGCTTCATCTAATACAACTCTCAACCACTTAACTCTTGATAGTGCACCAGCAAATCTTTTTCGAATGCTTTTTCCATCTTTCGTCTTAGCACTACTCTTCTCATATTTGGGAACTTCGTTTGTAACAAGCGAGTAAGTTGTCACGACAACATCGTATTTTGCCAATTCGATAGGATTTTTGGTTCTGTTGGCTCCATGGTAGACTAAAACGGAGAGCTTGTGTTTAGGAGAAACCTTGTCTTCAATTTCTTTTGCCCATTGCTTTGCAATACTTGCTGGACAAACAATCAACGTACCACCAGATCTTCGACTTCTTCGCTTTTCGGGCTTTGATTGTGAATTCAACTTTTGCAATAGGATAAGAGCAACCGTTGAGATTGTTTTACCAAGCCCCTGCATAATTAGCATATAAAAAGTACACAGGTTATAGATTTGGGAGAAAATTAATAACTATATTTTGGGAGAGAAATTTAAAAGTAACCTGATCATCTGCTAATATCCCTCCCAAACAATTCTTAAAAGTTCTTTGTTCTTTTTGATGCATCCATTCCAACGCAATTTTCTAAAAGACAAAACAAGATTTTAGTACATAGACCAAAAATCCGAAGAAAGGACGTTACAAAGTTAGGTTAAAACATGGTAATTAATTAACCTGATGCCTCATAAGAGGAACTGAAAGAACACCAGGAGGTAAATCCCTTTCCGTCTTTGGTTGATTCAGATCCTGTAATTAACATACAATTTAATATCAGGTCAATTCTAAATGCAAAAACCACAAAAAAAAGAGAGCTAATAAGTAGTGTTGAAGTCTATTAAAAAATAAAAAAACAAAGCTGAGATTAGGAATGAGAATATATACTTGTAATGCAGCTTGATAGATAAGCCTCTCATCTTGTTGCATGTTGGGCTCGACGTCATCTTGTACTTCATCATCATCATCACTCCCTGAACTAATGTAAACACCTTGTTGCATGATGGGTACTTCATCATCATCATCATCACTACCTGAGCTAATGTAAACACCTTGTTGCATGATGGATACTTCATCATCATCATCATCATCACTCCCTGAGCTAATGTAAACACCTGGTTGCATGATGGGTACTTCTGCTTCATCATCATCATCATCACTACCAGAACTAATGTAAACATCTTGTTTGAAGATGGGTTTGACATCTTATACTTCATCATCGTCATCACTACCAGAACTAATGTAAACATCTTGTTTGATGATGGGTTTGACATCTTCTACTTCATCATCATCAACACTACCAGAACTAATGTAAACAGGAAAATCCATCGTAAAAGCTCCCCTTGATGTTGTCGGAATCGGAGTCTCGGGTTTCTAAGAAATCGAATTAGCCCTAAACGAACAAGAAAAGACTAAAGAGAAATTAACAATTGAAATTTTAGGGATCGATGTAGTTAGTAGAAAGATGAAACGATTTTGAGAAGAAGAGATCCAATTTTGTTAGGGTTTCGTTTTCGACAGAGGAAGATACGATCTCACGGAATATAATTTCGAACGAGAAGCAAAGTTTCTATTTTAATGAGTAGTATAGCAAGAATGGGCTTTAAACGAATAAATTCTTGGGGCTAAAACTACTAACTCGGTTGGCCCAAGTTCTAAGGTTTTTGTTTTATTTATGTTTACTTATTTTATTTTTATTTTTAAAGGAAAGAAAATAAAAAAGGGAAAAAAAAGAAAAGGAAAGATAACAAAAACAAAATTGATAAAAAAAATGGAAAACGAAGAAAGGAACCTCAGACTTTTCTCCCTTTTGTAAAGAAAAGGTTCTCTACGACTAAACAAGAATCAAGAACCTAATTTCTAAAGAAAATTAAACTCTTGTGTTCCTCATTTCTAGCTTAGCTACGTGACTGGTTGTCACACGTTTAGGTTGCCGTGTAACTGAGGCAAACATCTGATACCGTAGAGCAATTGTATCTACTGCCAAAACAAATATTTTGTCAATCGGATGATTATTAGATGCCAAAATTATAATAGTTTAAGAAAGAGAATGGTTATAGATGCAGCCTAAATGCATAACAAAGCAAAATGGAAATACATTACATCATAGAGTAATAGGAAACAGGACAGATAAAAGGTTGTTACTTAAGAAAATCACCAAGACCAAAACCTGATCGTCCATTTAGCTTTCAAAACAACCAAACAAAAAATATGTAAAACATATGCAAAAATTATACAGAAATATGCAAAAATATGATAAAACTAAACATGGATTTCTTCGCCTTCTTTTTGGTGTAAAGGAACTTGGATCAAACTAGAGAAATAGGTACGGTGACGAGGCTGATAGTCAACCATATAGATTCTACTTATAATATCAAAAAACTCATTATCATGATATCGTCTGTATGGAGATAAGTTATAGCAAAGACGGAGGAGACGTGACGCAGACATTTGGAACCGAACCAGATACATGTCTCCTAAGTCCTAACTCCTAGTCCTAAGGTACAAAAAACTGAGGTGAGGCCAAAAGCCTTGTAATATTTACTTGTTAGTTTGCCTTAGGCCCGTGAACCTTCGCACGGCAAACGAAATCGGGTTTTTAAGGCATACTAAGTAATTACATTATTAATATATTTTTAATAAGATTATAATATAGTTTTAAACGATATTGAATATTTAAAATTTAAAGAAAGCGATAGTCTAAAAATAATTAATATACCGAAAAAAATCATTTTACCAAATTCTCATCCCCAAACGATATTTTAACATTCTAATAAATGAAATAGGAGTTTCTGAGTATTAAAAATTTTGTACGTAATAATTTTTTGTTCAAGTTTAATAAATTTGTGCATAACAACTAATTGGGGTAAGAGATAACTCAACCAAATAAGTATATATATGCAAGTTTATGTCGATTTCCTTTAAGATTTATGATTTTCAGTTTCCATTTCCATTTCAATTGTAATCTTTAACAAATGTCACCAGGATGCAAGGACCACAAATCCTTCACTCAAACTTACATGTTAGTGTATTGTTCATTGTTCAAACAGAAACATGATCTCTAATGCTACTTGACCAGAGGATGGAAGAAACATCTCACCCTCTCAGCTTTCTTCTCTAGCCCCACACAAGAAATACGTACCAATTCACTGTGTCGCGCACCATTGCAACAAGACTAAATGTGATTTCCATTTATTGAAACATTGCAGAAAACCTTTCATCAAACACCTGCTCTTCCTTTCTTCATTCCTCTATGTGATTTCCAGAATCCTTAGAAAGCCTCCCTATGATATTTTTCTTATGGAAAGACGACATGATCTTAGTAAATGACTGAGACCAACTCCGTTTTTAACAAGGCTTTAATTATGGTTAGTGCAGAGAGTGATGAGAGTACAGTAGTAAGGTCAATAAATAGATTGCATGTATTTTTTTGACAAGGCTTTGCGACTAATCCAGAGAAAGACATGAACCAATAAATTAGGTCTGGTTTATTCACCGAGGCCACGTTAAGGTTTTAGAAAGAGAATAAACACTGGCTAAACTTATATCAGACAAGGAACGAGTAAGCCTGTCCTCCAGCAATTTGGTTTTCAACTTTAGCAGCCCAAAAGACACACCATGTTCCTGCTCAAAAACCAAAACAGTGAGTCGGGTTTTACAGTAAATGGAAATATTGAAATCAGCAATCAAAAGCAAATTAGTACCTTTATAACTCGCTGTAGGATGTCCTTGTAGGAAGTGAATCAAAACCTAAATGTTAATTCAATTACTGTCCATACTGCATTTACTGGGGGGAATAATAACTAAGCAGCTTCTTGAACAGAGGAACAAGAGCAACAGCAGCAATTTGGAGCTGCTCAGAGCTGTTTACGCGGATGCTTACTTGCCCTGCCCCTCTGTTGTTCAGATTAGCACGAGCAACTAAATTAGAGGAACGTCCAATAGGCACTTGAGACTGTATGTTCCCTCCTATAGCAAGATCGCCATGCCAATCCATCACAGAAAGTCCAAGAGTTGACAAACACCGACCAAGCGGATAATCTCTATCTCTCAGCTGAGCTTCTAAACTACCGCCATACGCAACATCTCCCCGACTAGTCACTGCCCCACCAGACATTACCATTCTGAACCGTTTGTTAGCAATCAGTTTATCTTCGACTTTCAGCCCCGCAGAAACCGAATCGCCCAAGACCGTTACAGAGAGACCAGCTGCAGCTTTGTTTTTCCTAAAACTGTTAAACCTCGTTTCACTTCGAAGAGTGTAAGCCAATTGTTTTCCAGCATTCTGCATCTCAAAACCTAGGGAGGTTGATCTGCCCTCTCCATGCTTAACCGAGCTGGCCATTTCCAGCTGCACGTTTGCATCCTTCTTGTCCTTTGTCACTTGGCCTGAGAAAGTTACTGGTATTTTCTCTTTAACGACAAAAAATCGTTCCGCATTCACACCTTCGTAGCCAACATCGTGATCCCACCCTTGAGTTTCCAGAACTGGCCTAACAAGCCATTGATTGGAGGAATCAAGGCACCGGTAACGGTGAGTGGGATTGTCAGAGTCAAAAGATGAAGGTAGAGATAAATCTGGCATGGGAACTGGAACAGATGCAGGTTCACTTCTCTCCTCTTCCACATTTTCACTATACTCGTTAGGCAGATCTTTAATCTCGGCAGCAAATTTCTTCAACATCTTACGTCTCTTTCTTTCCTCTTTCAATTGCCTCTTCATAAATAGTTTCTCCCGATACTCCATCTCATCAAGATATTGTTTCTTCTGAGATTTACTAAGCTTAGCCGTCTCAGCTTTAGTCAACCGCTTAAAGGGAGGAAGCTGATCATACTCTGATTCTTCCTCAGAATCTGATGATTCGTCCAAACCATCTTCATCACCATACTGCTGTTCAGGAAGCTTAGCCTGTGGTCTTGATTGCAGAAACGATGAGAGGAGAAATGGCAAAGGCAGAGCCTTGGACCGAGCTACAAATGGTTTCTCTGGAGTATTATCTTGTAACTTAAGAAGAGCAGTTGCTTCTGCTAGAATCTTGGATGCAAATGAGAGTAACAGCAAATGAGGCTTCCACACTTGGCCATTCGGTAATACTCTCTGGCCTGCCCGATTTGTCCTGCAAGCAGAGTGGTTCTCAACTAGAGCAACAGGGTTCATAAGCCTCGTATCTCCAGCTGCTTGGCGAATGGCCTGCTGAATGACATGAGAACGTTGCGTTACAAACATGTCATAGCTAGAAGCAGTGCCATTTGGGCCGTCTGGGGGAGCAGAAGCAGCATGAGTCAAACCCACAATGGCATTAAACCATATCGATGGTCCAAAAACATCAGTGATGGTGCGCAAGAGAGGCAGGTCACCAGAATTTCTGCTTTGCATATCCAACCTATCAAGATATAATACAATGTCGGGTGGATTTTTCTTGATGAAATCCCTAACAGACTTCAAGATCTTCTCATTCTTGTGTTGATCAGACCCGGATGGTAAGATACCGGGAGTGTCAATCACCCGTACCTTAATTCCCTGAACAAAACCCTCAACATCTCGAACCCTCTTTGCACCCATCTCGAATGCATCAGTACAAATTTTCACTTCTTCAAAAATAGAATTGATCGTTGCGCTTTTACCAACCCCACTTTTACCCAGCACCATAATCGTACAAGAAAAATCAAGTGGGTCCTGTCCAGTTGCCTCAAGCTGTTCTGCCATGGCACTGGCGCAATCAAAACTAAAGGCACCAACACGGCTTCCATTTCTGCCCCTCAACTGTTCAGCCAATCCAAGCCTGTACAAAACCTGAGAAACAACAACATTGTGTGGAGTTTGCCCTAATCTATGTGCAAGCCTCAAAAACTTGACCCTGATCAACTGGAGCTTCTCACGGGTCTCATCATACTCATCGGTCTCTCCAGTGGTGGATTCCTCAGCTTGCTGAGGCTGATTGTGAGACAAATTGCCATTGACACGAGGCTGTTGAGGAACACGTGGTACCGGTTCCAGAAGAGGAGCAGCGCGACCAAGACCTGCCGGGCGAGCAGGTGGTAATGCTGCAGCATTACTTGTAGACTCTGTTGATGAAACAGCACGTAATACCTCAAATTCTCTTTCCACATGTGGGCTCTCCTTAATCTCTGGACCTATATATACTCTGCTGTCTTGCTGCTTCTCAAGTTCCTTATCAGGCTGAGGACTCTGTTGAACATCATGTCCTCCATTACTATTTTGAACAGTCTCATGTTCTTTAAAAGTTACCCCAGGGAAGCCACTAGTGTTGTAACCTTCAGTCTCTCCCTTTTCCTTGGAACTAGATTTCTCCAATGGAGATGAGGTCCCGACACGTCCTACTTCTTCAATACTATCTTTCAAGGATGTCTCATTTTCTAAACATACCAATCCATTCTCGGACCGGGCACTTATTGAGATAACTTCAGCCACTAGTTCTTTATTCTCAGGGGAGACGTGTCCATTCTCCGAAAAAGAACGTGTATTTCCGTTTTCCATATTCACATAATCCCCAGCTGCTGCTAAACTGGAACCACTGGAAGTAGCTTCCTCACTGTTCTCAGCCACATCCAAGTTTGATTCAATTTGACCATAAGAAATTTCTGCACCAGCTTCAGCCTCTCCCGTAGTTATATGTTTCACGGTTACCTCATCATGGCTCTCTCCAACCACCAAATGATCAGCCTTCAAATCTTGTACTCCCTTGGAGTTTTCTGGAGTTGCCTCTAAAGTCAAATCATCGGCTTCAAAAAATTGAGGTTTAGGTCCCTCCTGGGAACAAATTGCTTCCTCAAAGACTTCTTCTTCGTCAACCTTCGCTTCATCAGAAGATCCCATCAACTCATTTTTCTCTACTTGCTCATCGCTGATTCCATCCTCTGCAAGCCTCTTCTCTTCCCCATCTGACCTTTTCACAATCTCACTCCCATCTCCCATTTCTATATCACCGCAGCTGCAAAACCTCCCAAAATCATATACAAAACTAAATCACGAACCAACTGCACCAATCAAACAAAATTTCTTTTACTCATGATATAAAAATTCCAGCACCATAACAGTAAGAGCAAACAAAGAAAACCCTAAGCTCAGAATTATCGCCACAAATCCTAGGATCCTCGTTACTTTCCAATCCAACACACTAAATTCAATAGGAGTGGAAAAATATCTCCAAGTCGGAGGTATGTTTGTTCTTAAGAAATCCAAAAAAGTTACATGAAGAGACTAATGAAAATGAAACTCCAAAAGAGACTACAGAAATAGACAGAGACCAGCAATGGCGGAAATCTCACCTGGTGAAAGAGAGAGAGCGAAAAGGCAAAAGGCAAAAGAGAGAGAGAGAGAGAGAGAGGATGCTTTCATGCGCTTTATTTTTCGCCTTTTACTCGCCTGCGACAGAGCGACTACGACGGGAAGGAGGAGGAGATAAGAGACTTAATGGACGGTGGAAATCGGTTTGGGTTTAACCATCGGACGGTGGGAAAATCAGTTCTGTATGCAAATCGTGAAAAATGCATGTCACGTGACAAACGTGATGTGGGCCAAGGCCTTTTAGTTGGGCTGCAAATTCATGTCGCCCATTTTACGTTCACGACAGCCGCTAAACTTCTGTGCTTCTTTGGAGCTATTCACCTGTCTTCTTCCACCGTTTGTCTGTAGACACAGACGGTAGGTAGGTTTAGTGAAGATCTTATTACATAATTATAAGAAATGCAACTTTACAATTCAACTTGAACTTACTATAAAATCTGGTTACATATCAAATATTTTCACATGATAAATGGTTATATTCTTTTCAACTGATTCAGAATAGAGCTCGACTCACATTGGCAGTATCCACCTTTTGGGAGGATAGAGAAGAAAATAGGAAACAAGGTATAATTTTATAATAAAGATATGTAAAAAGAAAAAGAAATGAATGCCCAAATTCACAAACAAGGACATTTCTGTCATTCTATGTAACAAGAAGAGATGGCCACTTTTCCCCCTGAAACTGAAGCTAAAAAAACTTCACTCTCTTCTTCATATCCATTTGCGGCGTCCCAAGCAACTTTCACACTTGACACAAAAGTCGTCTTTGGTTTCCTTCTTCCACAGACTACCGAGGAACTCTCTTGCGGCTCAGAATCTCTTGTTCCTTGAGACGGTGTTGGAACCGAGCAAGCCTGGCTTGAAGACTCACAAGCCCCGCTGCTTTACGGGACAACACAAAGCTCAGTTGCGTCACATAGTTCTCTATCATGCTTCCTGGTTGGTCCACCTCCGCTAGAAGTTTCATTTCCTGATTACGAGAAAAAACAAAAACAAAATTAAACGACGCGATATAATCTACAATCGTATCTTCATTTAGTTATGTTTACTTTTACTTACCTCGCGAACAATATCCATTGTATCCTCGATTTCTTTTCTGTGTGCTGCAATCAGAGCTTCTTCTTCCTGAAAAAAGTCATGCGGTGGTTACTAATAAGATATGATCACTTGCTACCATTGCTTACAAATCAATTCAATTTCACAGGCTCATCTTATTGTTTGAGAGGATTAAGCGAGCATTTTACCTCAAGCAGTGCATCAATGTTGTCATCAAGCGAAGGGTCGGTTTCATACTGCCTTGAAGCAGCTTCACTTGTGTTCTGTCTAAAGTTCGTCAGGGTAGGGATATCGGATGACCTGACATCTCTTTTAGACAAGTTTTGCTGTCTATCTGGTTTTTCTTCACGCAACCCTTTCCCACGAGGTGGTGACACTTTCTTTACTTTCTCTTCACGGTCTGAAGTTTCTTGGGGATATGAAGACAAGTGGTTCCTCTGACTAGTGGAGCCACCAAAAGAATTGTTCGTCTCTGACCTTCCCCTGTCCATTGAGATTGATGGGATTCCACTTTCTTCTCGATAGTTTGTAGGCTGTCTGAAGTCATTACTCGAAGTAGTGTAGCTTTCTTTCTCGACCCTCCTCCCAGTTTCCTGCACATTCACTTCCTGTGGAGGCTCAAAGACATCTTCTACATCATTTGAGCTCAACAAAGCATCTTTAGTAACCGGAGGCATAGAATTGGCAGTTTGATCTTTCTTGCTATTTCCACTTTTAGATAGACTTTTGACCCTGTTTATTCGGTAAATAACCAAAGGGATAAGAAAATATGAAAACTGAGAATTTGTGTCAAGAGAGGCTATAATTTATACAAAAACATACCGATCAGCATATCTTAAGGTATTGAGGGTATGTTCACAGGATCCTGCATTCGGAGAGATGCAAGATATCATCACCGTTCTTGAGTTTCCAACAAATGAGTCTCGGAGCACTTCAGTTAGTTTGCTTCCACGAAATGGTATATGTAGCTGGTCATTGTCCAGTGCACGTATACATTCCTTAAGAGCCAAGAGACTCTTATTGATTTCTGCGCCTTCAATCCTAAGCAAAAAAAATCCACCGATAAAACTAAAATTTCAGATCAAGAGAGAGTGGTGCTGGTCCTAAAGTAAAATGGTAGCAACGTAGTGCCAACTCCATCAATACACACAGGTCCAAAAGGAGGCATAAAACGCATCAGTGGTAGGTCAATAAAGAGCATCCTTACCTTGTCTGGCGGTCATTGTCTGTGGTGTCCGCACCTCTTTCACTGCCAGCAAGGTCAATGAAGGAAATCTTCCCAACAACTTTCCCACGCAATTCATTGGCATCATTGTTGTTACGTCTTGTTTCTTTTACCTCTACATGCTTCTTTACAACAAGCTGTAAGATAGCATGTGATCTAGAAGATTCCTCATTTGCCCCAGTTGACCCTGTGCTCCTTTCAGCATTACCTTTCTCGATAAAATCCTTTACAATTTGAACATCTGACACTTCATACTCTTGCAGGCCAACAATGCAAACTTGTTGTCTACCATCTTCTCGCATGCAAAGTTTCCTGCTCGACAATAACTGAATGATTTAGACAACTCAAAACATGCATTTGCAAAAGTGGACAACAGTGAAAGTATGGAGACTGAAATGATTAAAAGTGTTAATGTTTACAATTTAATGACATCAAAATAACATTTCTAAGCTAGAGTATGCGTGATCAATGTATATGCCAAAATAAAAGAAAACAGAGAGCCTCTCAGCAAATATGACATTTAAAAGAAATGGAATAAAAAAGAAAGAACACTAACTTTCTCTCACTAAGAAGATCGAACAGCTTTCCACCATATATCTCAAAATAGCTGAGCCACAATTTAAACCTCTGATTGATATATACTGGTTGACGCAACAACCTCATAAGATCTTCAACAGCTCTTATGGGTAGTGGTTTCATTGTGAATGTCTTACCACTACCTGAAAAAAGTAAAAAATCATCAGCGCGGGCCATGAAAGCAAGAAACTATTATCATCTAATACTTTCCCAGTGAACACTAATGCCATTGCATACCTGTTTGACCATATGCAAAGCATGTAGCTTTAGTTCTCTGGAAAATAATGGGAATTATCGGCTCAATTGTGGCCCGATACACCTGTTTAAGGGAACAACAAGTCAACAAACAATTTCAAAGCAGAGTAAAGCTTTGGAAAATCTACAAATCTAAATGTATCCATTCATCAATCCAATCTGGACTAAAAAGGCGGGAAAACCGCACTGCTGATCTAGTTTATAGGTCAATAAGGTATGTCGATGTTGACATAATTCATAAATCTATCACAGCTTAAGGTTGCATCATGCACTCCTGCTAAGATTTCCTATGGACTCCAATACGTTTGAATTATTGAATTACCTCGTCATTTGAAACATCCTCATCTAACACAGCATCAAAGCAGAACTCATGCTTTTCCACATAAGCAGTCAAATCCACCTGCATCAACAAGATTACGATTCATTCAACATTAGAAAACCAAATATTAAATGAAAAGAATATATGACCTTTAATAGCAGGATGCCATCGTTCAGTTGTTCAACTGAATCATGGATGCCATTGTTATCTTCTATGAAGAATATACACAAACCTTCAGCTTGGGCTCATGGACAGTCAAAGAATTATCAGAAACCGTCACAACATCTTCCTCCTTTCTAGCTGTTTCTTTCTTATTCAGGGGTCTTTTCCTTACCTAAAGACAAAAACAACGGTTTCCCAATGATTCCTAGCCATAATGAATGTTGCTTCTGAACAATCAAGCAGGAAAGAAACAGGTTAGTGCTCAGGAGAATGCCTTACCACTACTTTGATCTTAGCTACACTGTTATTTTCTTTTTCACTCTTGGGCAATGAACCCAAAGGTTCAGCATCTGTTTGTTGCCGTGGTTGACGATTAGCAGGCAAATTAAAGTCTTCTTCAAATTCTTTATTCACACTAGGCATGAAAGGTGACGGCTCAAAGGGTTCGGTAATCATTTGCTGCAAAATGACAGGGAAATGACATTACAAAAGCAATGAATTGATAACTTTCACATGGATAATCACTTTCCTTAAGAACTAACAAATGCAAGGGGCATTTTCGCACGAAGCTTTTCTAATGACAACAAGACCAAAACTGTCATATCTCGCTCAATCAAAAGTTGTCTAACCGAAGTCTCGTAGATAGACTGCATGCGCACCAAGCTAATGGATTAGGTGGGGCTCAATATGACAATGTAAGATTGGCAGTAACAGTATTAATAACCGAGACATAACTCAAGAACAGACAATCCGATGGTGAAAATTATCATCTTTCTGTTCTCTGTGGGCAACTGGGCTTTACAATGAATAATCTCTGCACTAGTTCTTCTTCCAAACGTACCTCAGATAGCAGCTCTGTATCATCCATTGCATGAAGATCCAATAATCCAGCTCCAAAATCACCTCTGAACTCAGGAGAAAAAAATCCTTCCGAAGAGGGCATAGATGCTGATGTCTGAGCAGTTGGTGTATATGATTCAGAAGTCGATTCCCCGTTAAAGTTGAGATTTCTCATAAGTTTGAAAAGTCTTTGTTTCTCTTCAGCAGTCTGCGCTCCATAACCCTAGCAGATACGGCAAACACCACAAAGCAGGCTTCAGATATCAGAACCCCGTTCACACCAAAAAAAAAAAGAATAGCTGAGCCACAAAGTTTCTATAGCAAAGAAAGTGACCAATCGAAGAAGCACCCTGCAACAAGCATCTAATCAAATTCAAATGGATGGCCACAATTATTCCAAGCTCTACTTGAGATACGTTATGACTAATATCCAAAACAGGGTTACAATCCTTCATTCGAACTTGAGTTGGCTATCAGCGTCTAATTCAAAATTGGCATACTTTACCACCTAGAGTAGAATACAGCCGGAAAACTAAAGGCATGCAAGTTACTGGAAGAGCGTAGAATCACGGAAAGTAAGTACCTGCATGAGAAGGTTTGGGAGAAGACGCTGATCATTGCCTGTGGAAGCAACTGGAGACGCCAGATGCTGCAAGCCAGCGGATTGGAGCCACCGTGCCATGACAGCATCTCCTGCGTCATTTGTGGGTCCCCCATCGTATAGCGCCGTCGCAGCCGCAGCATTGCTCTGCTGCATCTGGCCGCCCATGTGGCGCTGCGATCTTCTTTGAGGAGCCAACTTCGGAGATCTGTAGAACAACTATTCATCCAAACAAAATCAGAATCCCACCACATATGTTACCGAAATGAGTTTTAATCGAAAGTCCGATTTCCAACTACAAAATCGCTGATGCAAATAGCAATCGAAGGAAACTCACAATGTGGAGAGAATTCGGATTCAACGCAAAACATGAAAGCGGAAGAGCACAGCAGCGACTCTCGTTTTCACTTCCTTGGAATCTGAAATTCGACAAGTGAATTGCATCAGAGAAACGCAGGAGAAGATCAACATAACCCCCACAGGTCTACAGTACAAAAGGAGAACAAAAAGACGCAAGTAATGATTACCAGAGAGAAACAAAGACACGCAACGATTGGATAAGAGATCTGTGATCTGAAATTTTCCCAATATACAATCAGATCCGACGGAGAAAAAAACCCTATTTGAGACGCATCATTTGGCGTTGGAGAGAGAGAGATAGAGAGAACAAGCTCTCTGTTCAAAATTTTCGTCTTCTATTGCATATGGCCGTAAGCGCGCAGAGAGAGAGGAGAGAGAGAGAGGCGTTGAAGAAGATTTGACAAAGTGTTCAGACGCTAGAAAATAAATAAATTAATAAGTCGAAGCATTTTAAAAAACTTAAAAGTGACAGTTAGAACCCCCTTTAATTTCAGAAACATTCACCGATTTTTCCTACTTTTGTAAATTGCGCTATCTAGTCCACAGCATTTGAAACAAGTTCACACGATCTTCTATGGAACGGCCTGGATATTTTCAATATGCTGTCTTTTATGTTTTGAGTAATCATATGCATAATTTGCTAATTTTGTATTCTACGATAGTGTTGAAATCTTTGTAGTATTACTAGTATATCAGATTTATTTGCTGACACTGAGATCATGACACAGTGCCATGGTGATTTAAGAAACAGTAGACACCTTGAGGCTTGAGTCATACTTATTTGAAAAAACTGCATTAAACCAATAGGTTTTAAGATGTAAAAGTCATGGTGGATCAAATAAGTTATGTGCATGCATTGATCCATCTATTAGATATAGATCCATATATAGTTATTTTAAGGATATTGGTTTGAATCTATCCGAGGAAAGTGACTTGAGTTTTCTTCTACTTTTTTCCTCGACATGAATGCCACAACTTTTGGAATTTTAGTACATGACAATGATTTAATCTAAATATCACTATTCTTATTTTACTTGTTGAATTTCTTTTTTAAAAAAATGTTTAGAATAGATTTATGAATATATTTTTGAATGTCTCAATGTGTATTAAAAAGCTACCATACGTGTGTGTATTGTATAATCCAATATAATATACGAGAACAAAAGCATGCAAAAGCAACAGAAGTGGGGCAACACAGGCTGTGTGTTACTTCTTTTTGAATCAAAAAGCTTTTGCTTTAGCCTAAAGCATTTCGATCTAAAGGATTTCTGATTTTATGCATAAACAAACACTATGCAAGGATTTTCCTTTATTTATCCGTCCTAACCATTTTTATTTATGTTTGTTAAGGGTTTGCTGGTTCTAACAAATTGGTCCAAGTGTATACACCTCAAGATAGAAGTCAATACTACGTAATACCGGCCGGAATTGATACAGTAATTTGTTAAAAGTTATAGGCTTATAGCTAAAAACGAAAGGAACAATAAACTTTGAAGAAGATAATGACTTTAAATACATTAGAGGCAATAGAGTTGGAGCAACATCAAACCGACCAAATCACGTTCTTTTTACTTGAGACACAATACGTACCAACGCATTTTTGTTGTCCTCTCCTCCGACTTTTTAATTTATTAATGAACGATTCACGGAGCTTATAAACTCACTTCTATATCTTAAAATAGCAAACTTTTTTCAATTTATGGCTTCAAAGTTTTCAATCATCAATCGAATTTAAGCACAGGATACGTTGATTGTAAAAATAAAGCAACACGAGGTACGACCGCAGTTGTGATTTGTTTCACAACTTAAACCGAGAGGACAGATCTCTAACATGGAGATTCCACACGTGGGATGTGAATATCCTTCATAAGGAGCAGAGACATACAGAGAAGACAACACGCCTGTGATGATGTCTCTCTTGCCACTTTTTCTTTATAAGCATATAATAATACCTATTTAAATAAAAAGTGAATGGGATAGTAACAAAGCATATTCCACTAGGGAAAGGAATTAGTTCCACTAACACAATCATTATGATTCATAGAGATCTGAATCTAAGATTGTCTGAATTTATAAGCCTGCCTCGATAGCCGTGATGTGTTTGGAAACCAGGCCAAAATTAGATAAAGCAACCCAAAGAGAGATCATACTAAAGAACACATAATAATAAACGACCAAAACTCAGCTAATAGTAGTTGATAAACCGTCGTATTCGGATCAAATAACTTAAGAATCTTCCAACACAGAAGAGAAGAAGAAGAAGAAAGAAAAGCAAGCGGGTAGGAGATAATGTTAATAGGGGAAGAAGAAACAGAAGACAAAATAGAGAAACATAAACTTAAGATGTCGCTGCGACCGACCACAGGGACCGGAGAGCCTCTAACTCAGCACTTGATCTCCTTCAATCCATGGGCGAAGTACAAAAAGGTTGGGTTGGTTGCACCTTCCTTGTAGTAAGCAAAGACCAAACTGCTGTCATCGTGCATCCCCTCTCCGACAAAGCTATAATTTGCAACAAAACAACTAATGAGAATTTTTTTTTTCTCAGATTAAAAAGAGGTGCTAATGAAAGATTGGAGAAACTTACAATTGGAGGTCACTGAGCTTGGGGAGCAAGTACTTGGTAGCTCCCTCAATACCCTTCTTGAAGGCTGCTTGCTCTTCGTCGTTGAGCTTGGGTGTCAGAAGCTTGATGTACTTCTTAATATAACCAATGAAGTCCTTCTTGGTAAAAGTTGGTTGCTCCTAAAAAAAACAAAAAAAATTGAATTAAGTATCAAACACCAATGTCGAGTACCAGATTATATAGTGTGACATGATTAATAGATGTAGACGAAAACCAACCTGAAGTCTGAAGGTGTCAACAATGTCAACAACCTTAACAGCTGAGTCATCAACACCCTCATCCTCACCATCGCCTTCAGCTGATGGGTTGGCTCCAATGTTCACATCCACAGATCCCAACGTGGTCCACTGTGTACATATAAAAGAATAAAACCCGATGAGAACAGGAATCAAACAAATTCGGAACAAAGCTTAAAACGAAGATGGTTCATGGCACAGACCTTTCCTTCTACTTCCCAGAGAACTCCATTCTCAATCTCCTTGTAAGGGAAAGAGTCGGACAGAAGCTCATCACCTGAAATCAACAGACCATAATCTTCAGTAATTATTCGTATCGAGAGATAATATATTCATTCTAAGATCCAATTTATATATGTACCAGCTGAAATCAATCGAAAGCTCAATTGCTATCACATCTAAATTCGACAAGGACATTCATAAACCATTCAATCACAGATCTAACGGAAACAAGAAAAACCTAATAAACTACAATCCTCACTAATAGGATTCGAAATTATCGATGCGGAGAGCTGCAAATTGACGATAAAAAACCTACGATGCGATCGCAGATCTAACGAAAAATCTCAATTCGAAACACACAAAAAGTCGAAATCATGATGAAGCACGATCGCTAGATGACGCGATTAATAAACAGCGAGAAGGAAGAGTTTGATTGAGCTTACCGGTGAGACGATCCTGGTACACCAACATGGTCGCTTATTGATTATTTTTTTCTCTCTCTCTCCGATGGAAGGGAATAAGGAGAATAATTGAGGTTGCGGGAGAGAGACGCAGCGACGAAGGGATTAAAACGGAGGTTATAACTTTGTTATTTATAGTCAATTCTATCGAGGGTTTTCGCTGGGGCAGGAAACAGAGGAAACAAAACTCCCAATGGTAAATTACCATTTTAGGCTTTTGCTTTTTTCCAAATTTCTATGTTACCCTTACCTTTTTACAGATTCGAGAAAAAAAGGTAAATCGGTCCGAACGCCTTACGGGTCTGGTTCGGGCAAACGGGTGGGGATTCGACTATTCGAGACCTCCGAGTATAAATAAGGATCCGATTTCTTATTCGGGTCGGTTAATCTCTTTCCCTCTCTTTCTCTCCGTCTCTCTCTCTCTCTCTCGCTCTGATTCTGAGATTTCTGACTGTCCGTGTAAAACCCTAACCGACGATGACAAATTTGACGACGGAGATCGAACCCCAGTCACTGAAAAAGCTCAGTCTCAAATCTGTGAAACGAGCCCTTGATCTCTTCTCCCCCGTCCGTGACCAATTCCCTCCCGCTGATCCAGAAAGGTTAAACCCTAGTTTCGCTTTCTAGTCTCCTTGTTTCTCAGACTCTTTCAGAAAATTTAATGTATTGACGTATTCTTCTTCTCTGTTTCTTCGCAGCAAAAAAATTCGATTCTGTCATAAGGTAAAGGAAGATCTTTTTTCTCTAGTTTTTCTTTTTTTTTCTCTTCTTGTGTTTGTTAGATTCCGATACTGGATAGCAAGTTTCTGAGATGTTGAGCCTGGGAGATGAGATCAATTCATGTATTGTTCACTGTTCAGTAGAAGGAATGGATTTTTAGGGTTATTGTTAAAGAGATCAATTCACGCTTCCAGTGTCCATTCATTGTTAAATGACTTGGAGAGGTTTCTTGTGTAGATTGAAGTTGCATTTGGAGGTGTAGAAGCCGTGAGTAAGGCTACGCGTCGGGCTGACCATAACAATGAGAAGATAGCTCCTTCGAACGCTCTTGCCCTTCCAGGTGAGACCAAATTAGCTTCCACTTTTCTGGTTTTCCCTTCCTTCGTTTTCTCACACCAATGTATATTGCTGCGTGTGAGGTTTATTCATAAGTCTGTAAGTGGGATTGGAGAATAAGTTTCTGGGTAATAATATATTCTCTATGCAGGTCCAGAAGGGTCCAAGAAACTTGAAAATGGCGCAACAGAGAAAGCTTTAGTTGTTGGTCCAAATTTACCATCAAGAAGCTTGTGAGTTTACCTTTGCCTTTGGAATCTTACTAATCCCTGAAGTTCATATATTCGGTTTACTATATACTCGAGTATTTTATTGCTGTTATGCCATTGTGATGCCATTGTGAATGATGCTGATAGTTATTGATTCTTGAATTGAAGGAACAACACTGGTCACGCAGGCACAAGCACCGCCATTCTTCCTGCATCTGTATCCTCATCTGAAAGGTTTTCGTCTTTTTGGCTCTCTATATAATGACACTATGTCTAGATTGTGATACTTAGGTAGTACATAAAACCGCGCTGAGGCGATGTTGGTTGTTCATAGTCATAGAATTTGGCCATATTTATTTAACCTTAGATACCTATAGCTTATATTAACGCGCCGGTTTCTCATTATTTGTCGATATTTACCCCTCTTATGTGTTGCAGAAATCTGTCCACTGCTGCTTTAATGGAGAGAATACCAAGTAGATGGCCTCGTCCAGAGTGGCATGCACCATGGAAGACTTACAGGGTATACAGTTGCATTTCTGCATATAAGTGAAGCATTTAGGTCTTCTTAGGCCATTATTTGGCCTCGGACAGTACTCAATGTTCAATTGAGGTGACTTTTTTTTTTTTTTTTTTTTGTAAANGGACACTTGGGTTGGGTTAGATCTGTTGCATTTGACCCAAGTAATGAATGGTTTTGCACTGGTTCAGCTGATCGTACCATTAAGGTAACCGATGATGGCTCTTAATTGAATTTTCCACTTCAATGCCTTTTTAACCTATTCTTGATGCATCAATCATCATTTACCTATACCCCAGAAGTTTGTTTATCTTACTCTTCATCCTGTGGGATTTCAAGTGCAACTTTAGCGCTTGTAGCAATTGTGGTTGTATTACACTTGCTGAATTGCTTATTTGGCTCATGTTCACTAGATATGGGATGTAGCGACTGGAGTTTTAAAGCTCACGCTTACTGGACATATTGGGCAAGTACGAGGTTAGCCTTTTCATTCTTATTCCCCATCCTTTTGGTAGTTTATCAAAAACTATTGCAGAAAAGTTGCAAGCTTCAGACTTTTTAAAATTTGTATGATTATTGTTTCACAGGCCTTGCTGTAAGCGACAGACATACATACATGTTCTCTGCTGGTGATGACAAGCAAGTCAAATGCTGGGACCTTGAGTACAATAAGGTTTAAACTCGATGATGGACTTTGATTTCATCTGTAAATGAATTGTTTTCTTCCTGATCTGAACTTCTCATGTGCAATGTTTTTTTTTTTTTTTTGAAATTTGGCTTGGATAGGTTATCCGATCTTATCATGGTCATTTGCATGGCGTCTACTGTTTAGCTCTTCATCCAACTTTGGATGTTTTGCTAACCGGAGGGCGAGACTCTGTCTGCAGGGTAAGAAATTTACTGTAAAGATGTATCATGTGTTTATAAGCATACGTATTAAATCCATTTTTGCTTTCTCTGAGTCTGTTGTTAAACAAAAGTTCTTTTTCTTGCTTATAGGTATGGGATATTCGTACGAAGATGCAAATTTTTGCACTCTCGGGACATAACAGTGATGTGTTTTCGGTTATCACCCGTCCAACTGTACGCAGCTTTTGCTCTTCTCTTTATTCTATAACATAATTTTACTTATTTGTACTGCAATTTTATGCTCATATAGTCATATGCGTTTCTTTCAAAATCATTTGAACTTGGGATATGGAGCTGATGGTGTGTGTAATGTTGCAGAACCCACAAGTTATTACCGGATCTTCAGATTCAACCATTAAATTCTGGGACCTCCGTTATGGTACACTTAAGATTTAACCATTTTTTGGTCTTTGAGCTTCTCTTTCGTTGCAAGGTTGGACTAACAAAGACATTGTTTGATATGGTTAATCAGGCAGGACAATGACGACGCTAACGCATCATAAGCATAATGTCCGAGCAATGGCTCTCCATCCGAAAGAGTAATCGTCTTGCTTTTTCAACCTTAAGAGTTGTGCATGATAATAATGCATCAGTCTTTTAATGTTATCTTTCTGTCTCGTTCAGGAATGCTTTTGTTTCTGCATCAACTGACAACATCAAGAAATTTAGCCTTCCTAGGGGAGAGTTCTGCCACAACATGCTGTAAGTTTCTGAAATCCTTTGTAATTAGTTCTTGGATCATCCATCATACCTAGTTTCCTTTGAGTCTTGATCCATTCTCTTACATCTCCCGCTGCAAAGAATAAGAGAAATTTTCATTGATTTCAAAATTAGCAACTTTAGTTTTCGGATGTGTTTCTAATGTTTATCTTTAACCATGGAGCAGCTCTGAGCAAAGAGCCACAATTAACGCAGTGGCTGTGAACGAGGATGGAGTAATGGCCACTGGAGGTGATTCTGGAGGCTTATGGTTCTGGGACTGGAAGAGTGGTCACAATTTCCAGCAAGCAGAAACTATTGTACAGCCTGGTATGATCTCATTCTGTTACTTAATCCTTTCTTTTTGTGTTTCTTGAAAGGTTTTGAATATATAGTCTCTATGAAAAAATATATGAAAAAAAAAAATAGTAATGGATGAGGCCTTATATGATCTATTGTTTACATGTTTTCAGGCTCGCTGGAGTGTGAAGCCGGTATATATGCAGCTTGTTACGATCAGACGGGAACAAGGTTGGTAACGTGTGAGGCAGACAAGACAATAAAGATGTGGAAGGAAGACGAGAATGCGACTCCTGAAACTCATCCTCTTAACTTCAAACCTCCCAAAGTTATCAGACGCTTCTAAAGACTCTCCCGCTAATTATCTCAAACTCAAGTCAGACTAATCATTAATCTCACTAGAATCTGGTCTATGTGATATATTTTTAATTTACCAGTTTCCGGATTCCCCTAAGATTAAGAAAAATAAAAAACAGCACTGTAATTTCTTTGTTTATTGTAGTTTTAAATACATCTCTAATGGGACTCCCCTTTTAAAATAGCCTCGTAACGAGCAGCGAGAACAAGTTCAGAAATATACTTTACATTCAGCCTTACGGTTATCAAAACCTCACATTTCCCAAGTCTTGTCTCACTATTACCATCTACTTGAGTTTCGTAGTTACTATTACCAAACTCCCGAGTTGCTTTCTTAGGATTTTGTGGTGTCTATCAAACGATTCTTGAACAATCACCGTTACCATGAGGGCAACTTGATCGCGCGATACGACTAATCGCACAGTGGATGGATGTTTTGTGGTCCCTTGGAGATTAGTAGAGTTCATTCACATTTACGTATGAGATAACTCTTTGTTATGGCTACAAAACGAACGATCCAACTCAAAGTCGAAGTTAAAAATAGGTTCAGTGGACCAATCTAGCTATAAAATAAGATGGGTGGTGGGTTTTCTCTTATCTCCTTATATCAAGAGTCTACTTGTGTAAGTTTGATTTGCTTATATATATTAAAATAATTAAGGAGGAAAAAAGAGCCAAGTCTATAGTAGAGGCCCCCCTATAATTTGAGGTTTAAGAGTTAAGACCACTCGATGATGCAAATAGTTGGATTTGGACTCGAGAAAAACTGGACTCACCATATCTTTTTTCTTGACCCAAAACTTTAGGATACATTTAAAGACAAAATTGCAGTCCTATATTTTGTCTTTCGTCTTTCTTTATATGTTTCTTACTTTGTGGGTTCTATCTCCAAAAAAAAAAATCGGCATTTTGATATACTTGCGTGAAAATATGGTTTCTTTAGTTTTTAGTTTTTTTTTTTAAATAAACTTTTTAATCAATGAAGGATTTTAGATTTTGTATCCATAAACTATAGATAACATAGTTTGTTTTAACTAATCAGTAGAAAAAAAAAATCAAGAATTCCATAAACTCCTCTTAAAACTTAGGCAAAAATTCAGTATAGTATAGCACCGGTATCAAAAAAATTCCATGCATATTCTTGGAATCTTGTGGGAAAAAAAAAGAATATATTATTAAAATAAGTTGTTTGTACACAGTTGAAATTATGCTTAAAAATTCGAGTTTACTATCAAACCCGTCGAAATTCCAATGAAATTAACCAATCCAAATTATATATGTAGCGCTGTATTATAAATTACACGCACTTTTTTCCGGGTCTAGAGTAAATAATAGGGGCAAGATATGTAAAACTTGTTCTATAAATAGATCTGCATGGGGAAGACACTTTATCACATCCAACACAAAACAGAAAAAAAAACATCTTCTCTCTAACCATTGTCTATAGAAACCCAAGACATGACAATGCTCAAGAACAAACGCATAACTGTCTCACTGATCTTGGTGTTTCTCATGATGGTGTCTCCGATAGCTAAGTCTCAGCTTGATCTTGGTGGTCTTATTGGTGGTCTTCTTGGTGGTGGTGGACCTGCTGGTGGTGGTGGTGGTGGTGGTCTTGGTGGTCTTCTTGGTGGAAGTGGTCTTGGTGGTCTTCTTGGTGGAAGTGGTCTTGGTGGTCTTCTTGGTGGTGGTGGTAGCGGTGGTCTNTCGGTGCTATCAATATCCTAGGCATTGTCCGTTGCTCTGTCAGTGCCGATGCTTCCGCTCCTGTTTTCGCTAGTACGTTATATATATATATATATATATATATATATATAATAATAACTTTCAGGTTAAGTTTTTCAAACATTTTCGTATAATCTCTAATGCTACAAAATGAACAGATGCCGGCGTTCAGCTCCGGTGCGGCCAAAACGTTGTTTCAACGTCGACGACGAACGGTGCCGGAGTATTCTCTATGGTTTTAAACCCACTCCAGACTCTGCTTCCTACACTCCTCTCCAATTGTCAGGTCGTCGTCACGACTCCTCTCTCCACCTGCAACGCCTCACTTCCTTCCGTCGGTCAACTCCTCTCGCCGTTGACCTTCGTCGGAAACACCGTCAACGGTATCCTCCGCATAGCCACCCTCGCTCCCACCAACTTTGGCCTCGTTAACTGATGACTCCAAACTGTATTTTAACTATGCTCGGTGACCGTGTGTCTTTCTATTATGCTATATGTTAGTTTTTGTGTCGTGACCAATTTATGTTTGCTTGCGTATGCTTTAACCATATGCATGAATAAGGTCTGTTTTTAGTTATGTATGAATCTTCAAAGTTTAATCGTTGCACTTTCTTTTTCGAATTAATGTTTGGCATGTATAATATTGTTATGTTATGAGTTGAAAGAAAAAGTGTTTTTTTATGTCCTTATCTTGCATATTACAGCAGATATGAATGATAGTGTCTGAGTGGCTCCGTTTTACTATATCATATGTGATTGATTTCATAAGATTGCATGATTTGTAAATGAATATATGTTTCGTTAAGAATTTACGCTTTTATAAATCTCCAATAATATTTTTTTTTTTTTTTGAGTCTCTTCGGACCTCATGATCGATGTAAAAAAATATGTTCAACCAATGGACTTAAAAGGACTTCTTCAACTTCAGAGTGTTTTGTAATGTTTTCGTATCTAAAACGTAGAACAAAATTCTATAAATTGAAGGGATATTTTTGAAGATTTTAATAACAAATCATAATAGAACCAGTCAAAAATATGTGAAAGCTTATCCAAATGCAAATCATACAAAAAAAAAAAAAAAAAAAAAATGGTTAAAAAAACNGACTCCAATGTTGCAACGTATCTTAGACACAATCACACATGTACTCACACCCGAGGTAATACAAAAGATTATAAATGCAGACATATATGTTGTTAATTGGTAGCCACCAAAACGAAAACTGTTTTTATATTCCCTTAAAGCAAGCTTAAGGTTAAAGATGAGGTTAAGAGATGAGAGGTTGGCTTGGTATGAGGGCTTCCTCTTGATCTCCTACGTTTGGTCTGGCATTTCTGTAAAACGCATAAATTAGGAGTTGTATTGCCCCAAGGAAAAACCCCATTCCATTTGGCACCTACACACACAAAATATAAAATCAGTAAACTTTTGTATAATAGTTTGTTTTTCAGTCTCTCTTTTATATTAAAAGTTCAAATTAAACAATGATACACTTACTAGTAGAAAAACATCGTGTACGAGTAAAGCGTAGAGACCCCAAACCCCGCCGTTTAGGAAGAGGAAAAACGACAGCCAAAACGGCATGTACCTCACACTCCTCGTCGTCACAACTGTTTTCTGTTCGGATCAATAATTCATATGATTTGGATTAAAACCATACTATACGTGTCTATCCAAAAGACCATCTATCATTCTATATATGAACATATAATAATAATAACAATTATATAAACATTGGTCTTTTAATTAAACACGTGATGAAAAACACTCTCCATAAAATTTATGTTTTTGTTTCTTTGTAGTTGTTAGTTTTTGATTATTGTCGAATGGAAGAAAAATTATTTGTATCCTAATCCAATGTTATAATCATTCGTATGTAGTAAATGTGTATAATGTGATTAAAAAGAAGAAAAAAAAAAGAAGAAGAAGAGAGACTACTTACCATAGCGGAAAGAGGAGAACCATACATGATAATGTTGAGAGTAGCACATATGAAACCCATTGAATTAGAACGCGATTTGGCATCTCCAAACGCAGTTCTTGTTCCCCCAATCGCTATAATTGGAAATAACACGTTGAGAGCTAGAACCACTAAAACTGTTTTCATCTGAAAAATAAGAAGAAAACCCAAATAGTTATAAATTAAACGCGTACAAGTAGACCATATCCTAGTTAATTTATAGTATACAGCAAGTAGACATAATACTAAATATAAAGTCACATTATTGATCAAACGTCACAATAAATTATTTAAATAAAATCTGCTAATCAGATCTGAATCTGAGTCATACCAATACAATCCCTTATCTGTCCATAAATTAAAATGCAGATTTCACCCAACAAAAAATAAACATAAGATCTCGCTACAGTATATAATTAATGCAAGCTAAAAACTATACAATTTTATGCAAGTAGAGAAGAAAACAAACGAACCAATCTAGATTTGGGGACAAAGGAGAGGAAAATGAGAACGTAGATCGTTTCAGCAAGAGCTCCAAAGCCATTGACCGTAGAAACCAAGTATTCGCCAGGTGTCACTATTCCGTAATATGTCCATAACGACGCACTCATCAACGTGCAAATGTACGGCAAACACTCGTATTGCTCCGTCGATCTCCGTCTCACTATACTCCAAAACGCCTCCCTATATATATAATCATTTTCATGTAATTTAATTAATTCATGACCCATTTCTTATAATTCAATCATCTTATATTATAGATAATCAAAATTAATCAGCTAAAAATACAGACAAAGAGAGAGGGAATGAGATAACTCACACAGGGGAGAGGAAGACAAGCACTGATATTACATTTCCTGCATCGATCATATATATAAAAATAACTCAGTTATAATAATGTTATGGCCATGTGTATATATGATCCTTTATGTAGATTGATAATTTGAAACACGTGAAAAGGAAGATGATAATGTTACCTATAACTCCAACATAAAAACTTAGTTCTGCCATATCTTGAGATGAGTCTTTGAGGAAGTAGTGAAAGAGGATAAGAGAGAGAGGGATAGCGAGACAATGCGACTTTGTGTTTATCTGATAGATGTGTATTACTATTTATATAAGACATATATGTGAGTTTATGGTAGAGTATTAATAAAATATAAATTCTCTTCCAGAAAGCAATACGAGTACAAGACAGGACATTAATGTGTAAAAGAAAGGGCTAGAAGGGCTCATGGAGCATGTGAATATTTGATTAAGGATAAAAAACGAGTATCGTGCGTACCTCGCGTTCCCACTTTTCAGGTTGACTAATTTTTTTCCTTCTGTTCAACAAAGATTATAATCCCATTTGATATTGTAAACAGTGATTTAATGAAGATTTGAATGCATGTAATATCACGAAGACATTATTTAATTAGATATTGACGCAAATCGATCGATAATGTGCAGCAACCTACTAATTAATTTATCGGTTTTAAACTTACAATACTTCATTAATTTTGACAAGAACAAAAGAAAATCACTTCAACAACAACTAGCATACTTCTCTCTTCGGATTCTATGCTTTAAGCGACATTTTTTGAAAAGATAACTAGAACAAAATTGGGCACCATGTTTTGTTATCCTCTAACTTTTCTGAAAATCAAAATCAAACCACGATACATAAACTATAAGTCAAGAAATATTATGTGTATCTCTCGTTTTAGCTTAATTGTGTATTTTACCGATTAAACGTATTTTTAGTAATTTAAATTAAATAGTTGACTACTGGAACATATAAATCAATAGATATTATATATCCGTTTAAGATAAGTTATTCATTTCACCAGTTTACTCTTTAAATTTTTACTTTAAATTTAAAATCTTACTTTAACTAAATATTTGACCAGAACATGCATATATCGTTTTAGTTAAATTATTTATTTCACGAATAACGGATTATATAATCACGTATACTTAAGAAACTCTATGTTAAATTTAAAATCTTACTTTAGACTAGATATTTGACCAAAACTTACAACGTAAATCCATAAAATTAGATATACATCTCTCATTTTAGACAAATTATTTATTTTACCGATTAAACGTATTTTTAGTAATTAAAAGTGTTTATTATAAAATTATATGCTGATCTTTAAAAATATAGAAATTATATTTTAAACTAATATATGACCAACACAAAATCTTTCAACTTATACCACAAACAGTAAACTTTTTTACTTTCAATTCTCATTTCTCAGAAAAAAATATATAAAAGATACAAATTGTACCTTTTTTACTTAGGAACTATAAATGAAATCCATATCAAAATATTTGTGGAAAACTCTTTTTATAGAAGTTTATCTGCCTTATAGAAAGTAATATTTGAATATGAGATGATAATTTGGATTGAGGATATCTAATATTCAAAGTTTTAATGTTTCACCAGTTTTTTGAGATTTCGATTAATCTTAACACGAGTTTACAGATTGTAGTTATTTGCTAGTTGATATTGTGAGTTCGTAGATCAAGTTAAAGTAAGATTTTGTTTCTAAACGTGAAGCTATGTGGTGATTAGACCATTTTCAATGTATTTTCTTATTTTCTATTTTATTTTACTCTTCTCTTATAATAATATTGTGTTTCTCTCCAATTAAGGTATATGGTGTCAGTTGACACCATAACATTTAAAATTTCTTTAATAGTTTATATGTATTTATAGTATTGAAACTATAAAAAATTATAGTTGAACCCATAAATTTTGTTTTCCTCTAATTTTATTTTTATTTATTCTGAAACCATAAGAAAATTTCAGACATTAGCCCATATTTTAATATTGGAAATTCATATTAACATATTTTTTTTTTAAAAAACCAAAATTATTATTAAATTACTAAACATAAATATTTTGCTTGTTAATTAACACTAATCCATTAAAAGAAGTTATATTTCTTTGTCAACTCTAAAATCAAATGTGATTGCCTGTTGGTTTGTAAGCTCTTAAAGCTAGTTTTGATTTTACCTATTGTAACTGCAACTGTTGAAAGACGTTTTTCCACAATAAAGATTGTAAAGACAGATGACAGAATGGATTGGTGACTAATTTCTTAATGCTTGTTTAGTTTGTTTTATGAGACAATTAACTAGTAATGAAATATTTGAGAAATATATATTTGAAACCATTACGAGATATGGATGAAAAGATTTCAAGATATGAAAAATCGCATGATGTTTTTGTAGAATAATATATATATGCGAATGATATTTTTTTTTTTCATTGAACCCGGTTAAAAAAATTTATAGATTCGCCATTGTCTCCAATGTATTCTCTTATTTTGACACTAAAAAATGAATATTCTAGGTATATTCTCAATTCAAATTTATTTCAAAAACCTTTTATTTATAGTTTTTACAAATTAGCCCCACTAGCGTATTTTATTCTTTATAAACCATTTTCATAAATTAGTATATTATTTAAATTAAACTATTATTATATAAAGTAATTACATTACTTCACTAAAAATACAAAAACTTTCTCATGTATATAATTTTCTAGAGTTATCTACTATTTACTTTGTACTTTTAAAGTCTTTAAAATTATTTAACTGCCTTCAAAAAATTTCGACGGTCCATTTTTCTGTTTTTCCTTCACAATCTTTGGTTTTGTTTTTAAAGCTTAAAAACAGAACTAAAAACATTTTTCCAAAGTGATGTAGCCTAAGCTACGATAAACATAGCTCAACCAATGATTCAAGAGAATCAATCGGGACCTGCCAGCTCAACCAATGAATTCAATAGAATTCTCACTTGGTATATCTGCTTCTTGAACCCGTTGAAATCTCGATGGATCTACCGAAAACAAGTACAAAGAATACTCTTCTCTTAAAAGTCAAAGCTCATTATTAATAAATCAACAACTTCATACAATAGGAGACCAATACAACTTATTTATAATAATATCAAAGCCCTAAAAACCTCTAAAACATTAAAAGGAATTTATCTTAATAATAAAATAGATAATAAAATATATATAATATTTCTAAATATCTCTCTGCATCATTCTCTCCGGGTTGGAGAGAATGAATCAACAACTCTTCTCTTAAAAGTCAAAGCTCTTTATTAATAAATCAACAATTTCATACAATAGGAGACCAATACGGCTTATTTATAATAATATCGAAGCCCTAAAATCCTCTAAAACATTAAAAGGAATTTATCTTAATAATAAAATAGATAATAAAATATATAGAATATTTATAAATATCTCTCTGCATCATTCTCTCCGGATTGGAAAAGATTCATCCTCGAATCTTAGTTGTGATCTTCAACCTCAAATTCTTTCACTAAAAGCATAATTGGTTTCTTTCTTCTTCTTCGAGCTTTCCAAAGATAAAAGTCTTCGCCTACACATAACCACTTATGTACTACTTCCAACATCTCATGTGTTACACAAGTTTTGATAAGTAAACATGGAAACGTATCTTTTATGTTGTGATGAATTATATTTGTCATTGGATTTTGTTTTTGAAAAGCCCAAATCAAAACAAATTTCTCCAAACAGCCACAGTCCATTAGGGCTAAGCAAAAATCTTCTGAGTCTTTTTCTTTCTGAAGATCGAGTAACCCTTCGTTGTTTCTTCTTGTAGAAGAACAAACTGGATCTCCAACAATTTCTCTAAAATTTCCAAACAGATCTTCATATGGAGCATACGGATATTCATCCATGTGATCGTAAAAACTCCCAAACAACAGGATCGAACCTTGATTGAAAAAACAAAGTGCTGTCTCTGATACCAACTGATGTAGTGTAAGCTACGATAAACACAGCTTCAACCAATGATTCAAGAGAATCAATCGGGACCTGCCAGCTCAACCAAAGAATTCAATAGAATTCTCACTTGGGACCTGCTTCTTGAACTTGTTGAGATCTCGATGGATCTACCGAAAACAAGGACAGAGAATATTCTTCTCTTAAAAGCCAAAACTCTTTATTAATAAATCAACAACTTCATACAATAGGAGACCAATACGACTTATTTATAATAGTATCAAAACCCTAAAAACCTCTAAAACATTAAAAGAAATTTATCTTAATAATAAAATAGATAATAAGATATATAGAATATTTCTAAATATCTCTCTGCGTCACAAAGCCACATTTTGAAATTTGAAAATTGACCTCTCAAAAGATGTATTTTTGAAATTTCCCCTTTATTTTTAAGATAATTTTACTATGTACTTTCATCTTAGGACATCTCCAATTCAGCCACATTTTTCACCTTTATTGCTATTTTGAAGTCAATTTTACTCCAACCCAACTCCATTTTCAATCTCAAAATGGCAAAATGCCATATTTTTCCAAATTGAGGATGATCTCATTTTCATTTCCATTTTGGAGTTGAAATATTTTATTTATAAAAGAGTCCTTACAGTTTAAGATTATTTCATTTTAGAATATATAATTAATTATTTTGATTTTTATTATTACTCAAAAAATACAAATAACATATATTTAATAGGAAATTTAATTATTTACGCTAATAATAAATTTTAAAATAAATGAAAAATGCTTTAAATAAAAATAACATCAAAAATAAATTTATTAAAACAGCAATTAAAAATCTTCAAATGGTTATAATTAAAAATAAAATCCAGTTTATACTGTTATTTTTAGTCTTGTATTGTTACTTTTAAAATTTTAACAATTGATTTTAAATAAATAAAAGAAATTGTGAAATTTATTTATAAAAAAAGTTATTGTGTAATTTGTACTATATATCTATATAAAATGTAAATTTAGTAATTAATAAAAAGTTTTTCAAAATGAATATACTTTTTTAAAGTAAAAAATGGGTAATACATTGGAGCAAAAACCAACTCTATTTTGAGATTGGTTTATTTTGAAGTTAAATATAGAAAAATACATTGGAGATGCCTTTACATCATGTAAAAACGAAAAAAAAAAAAAAAAAAAAAAAATGTCAGAAATGATAGGGAACAGAAGCGAAAAAGTTTAAAGAAAAAATGCGAATAAAAATGGCAATTGACAGCAATTAAAAAAAGTGATGAAAAGAAATGAATTGAACAATTAAAAAACAGAACAATTGATGACATACCGACTTTATTGTGATTAAGATGGTTCGTGCATTTTTTGATTTGAGCAAATGAACGATTAAAATATCGATTCGTGCATTTTTTTTTTTATCTAAAGTATTTGATCAACACAGTTCCACCTGGTCTCTTCATGGAAATGAAACCAAGTGTTGAAGTCAATCCTCTCTTGTTTTTGTAAAGGAATTGCATCAAAAAAATAATTGGTTTAATAAAGTAAACTAAATGAATTAATTTTTGGTGTACCATTACCTATGTAGTCAAGTGAAAGAAGGGCATTGGAGTTTTGCAGAATCCCATGAGCCACTGAAAACGAGTTGATGCTCGTAATAAAGACTCATGTCATCCCAGAGCCGATCAAGGAAGAAGAATAAAAAATATTGTCAAAAAACAAATTATATGTAAGACCTAAAGTCTCATAAGCAGAATGTAAATGAAGTTATGAAGTTTCTCTCTAGCCCTGAAGAAAACGATGTTCATTCTGTGTTTGGGTCTCTCGGTCTTACCTACCAAAAGCTTTCTGACTATAGTTATCGCTCTTCATGCTTTATTGGCTCTGGGATGGCAGGAGTAGTTATTAGGAGCATCAGCTCGTTATCAGCGGCTCACGAGGTTCTGCAAAACTCCGATGTACTTTTTTCAGTTGACAACATTGCAATTGGAAAGGACGTTGGCAAAGGTAATGGTCAACCAATCTTTAATTCATTTAGTTCACTTTTCTCTAATTCACTTTTGTTAATTTGTTAAACCTATTATTTTTTTGATGCAGTTTCTTTACATGGACAATGGGAGATTGACTTAAGACACTTGGTTTCCATGAAGAAACCAGGTGAAACTGTGTTGATCAAATACTTTAGAGATAAAAAGTGCATTAGTGGTTAATCATATTAAAGCCGGTATGTGCTCTGTTTTATAATTGTTCAATTCGTTTCTTTTCATCACTTTTTTTAATTGCTGTCAAATGTCAATTGCATGCAGTTGATGCCACATATCAAGGTACAAAGACACTATAAACCTCCAAGTTACTTCATATTTGGAGGGTTTGTCTTTATACCTTTCACCATCACATATAATAGTAGAAAAAGGGTTGTGAAGGTGAATGTGTCGATCCATTGTTGAATGAGACACTTTTGATGGCAACAGAGCTAAATGTTGGAGAACTGCTGGTTATGCTTTCTCGGGTTAGTTCTTCTTTAACCTATAACTCTAAATAGTTTTACTATTTCTCTGATAAATCTCTCACAATTTGTTTCTTTTATGTAGGTGTTGAGAGATCATATGAACCACATATACAATGATTTGGAATGTTTGATGGTACTTAACGTTGATGGAGTGCCAGTGAAGAATCTTAGGCATATGATTGAGCTGGTAGAAGCATGTGGCACATTCCCCATGAGTGATCATAACCGATTACGCTTTAGATATTATGTTCCCCAGAATCTCTTTCACTTCCGAGTATGTGCAGAATCAGTACATATTTGGAGGGTTTGTCTTTCTGCCTTTTTGAAGGTTGCAATTTTTTTTTAGATGGCAACATGAGCTAAAGATTGGAGAACAGTTGGTTATACTTTCTCGAGTTAGTAATTTTTTAACCCATAGCTCTAAACTGCCACAAGGGAATAAATAACTATTATAATGAATTTGTTATATAAAACAAAATTTTTAAATATAAATATCTTTTATCTTTTATAAATATAATTCTATTTTATTCATTACAAAGTGAATAAAATAAAATTCTAATCCATTTGTATAATAGAAGTCATGTTATTTTATAAAATAATGTGTTATGATTAATTCTAGTAAAACAAAATAAAATAATTGTTATGATTTATTTGAGTTAGAAGAAAAAAAAATTGAAGGATCAATATGCAAATAAAAAATATGAACATCAAAATAAGGGAAAAAATAAAATTACTCTATAAATGAAGCAAGAAATAGTGTTCCCTCATTTTAATGTCAAAGTAAAGGTGGGTTGGAAATGAATTTCACACTAAAATAGGTTTTAGGTTTTAAGGAAATATCTGATGGTGGGTTAGAGATTGCTCTTAGAAAAACGTTAATTTGTATTCTGATGCTAAGCAAGTTTCTTGAAATTCCACGTCGTGGTGGTATCTACTTCTACTGTGTGTCTAATTTGTGAATTTCGCGCGGCTGCTTAGTTATTTCTTATTTGCAGTATAGGCAGGCCAAAACTTTTTTTAAGTCTTCTCTAGTTTTGGCCACTGAAATTCAAAATGCTCAACATTATGACCCTTGGTCGCACCGAATGGACTCGCTAACTCAGTCAACAACGAATCTTTTGTATTTCATTTACAGTTCTGTTTAGCAACTAATCCAGTTCATCCACTTTTGGTTCTTCTTCCTTTTTTTTTTTTTCTTTCTTCATATGAACAGTTGCATCTTGAACTTTAAGAGGACAACTGTGGTCCTGCGTTGTTTAGATCTTGATGGTTACCTTATCTGTTTTGTGTTGTAGGATCCTGATTGTAATTCAGTGGTGGAACAACTGAGATCCCACAAACTTCACCATGAGGCGGAACTCGCTGTACTGTAGTAATAGGACACAAGGCAAGAGATGTCCCATAACGATTAGCCATGAATTTCCTCCGAGGATTTTTTTTTACTAGCTAGCTCCTCAAATAACTGCGAATTAACGACTCTTGAGTAACCTCGCGGATATGAGAAATTGAGAATCAACTCTTTGATTTTTGTCTACCAAATGCAATGGTAGTGGATACCAATAACCTGGAACTTTTGGTAAAAGTTTGGCTCCTCTTGCTTTGTTGTCATATGAAACTATGTTGTTCCCTTTTAAAATTTCCCAACTCTCTGACAGGTCGAAGATGAGACAAGACAGAAAGGTTGGACAAAGGATATATACATTACATAAGTTGTGTAATGACCCTTTTCCAAGGAGATATCATATTGACAAATAGTCTCCGAGATTCCGCATCCAACCAAAATTTGCAACATATAACATTGGAGTAGTGGTTTGATTTGACTACAGCTGAGAACAGTCAAAATAATTGTGAAGAAAGTTGAGCTAGTGTTTTGTGTGTGTGTAATCCTCAGTAATAAGAGCATTCAACTTGATTTATGTGGCTACTAGCCTACTATTATCATATCTTGCTGACTTTTTTGTGATGATATACATGTTAATATTCTTCAACTAAAGCCCTAACAACTATGGAAGAAGATTTCCAGTGATGGTTAATCCAATGTTTTCTTTGTCAAACAGTATTAATTTCAAAAATATTTTGTAACTATCATATCATTTTGAAATCAATTAAATTAGTAAAATAAAATGGTTACAGACTTAAAAAGAGAGTAGGCGATGACTTGTGTGTTTCTTATTTTCCGTATACCAAAATTACCAATGTCCGTCTTCTTCTAGCTCTCACGCTCTCTCAGGACTCAGCACGATGCTATTTTAGGGTTTAAGGTTTTGCAGGTGAAATGACCCCCTGAGACATAAAATTGTGAATGCGTAGATCCATTGCGGCTGGGTTTGCGTCGGTAGCGAAAGGGTTTCTTCTTCACAATCATCGTCTTCAGTTAGGTAATCCTGGAGCTTCTCCATTCTGCTTCTGGATACGAGCTTTCTCTAATTACCGGAAATTTCTGAGAAGAAGCGGTCTTCACAAACTCCAGCTTAATGAAGCTCTTGATTTATTCACTCGCATGGCTCACTCGAATCCCCTCCCTTCCATTGTCGATTTCACTACCTTATTGAGCGTTATCGCCAAGATGAAGAGGTACGACGCTGTGATCTCTCTCTTCGAGCAAATGCAAATCCTGGGAATTTCACCTCTTCTCTACACCTACAATGTCGTATTCAATTGTTTGTGCCAATCTTATCAACCTTCTCTCGCTTCGTCGTTTCTTGGGAAGATGATTAAGCTTGGCTTTGAGCCTGACGTAGTCAGTTTAACTTCTCTGCTCAATGGATTCTGTCAAAGGAATAGAATTGAGGACGCAGTAGCTTTGTTTGACCAGATTCTTGAATTGGGATATAAGCCTAATGCTGTAACATACACAGCTTTGATTCACTGTCTTTGCAAGAAGAGAGATGTGAATCTTGCGCTGGACGTGTCCAACCAAATGGAAACCGACGGGATTCGACCGAACGTTGTCACCTACAACTCTCTCATAACCGGTCTTTGTGATTCCGGTAGATGGAGTGACGCTGCGTTACTGCTTCAAGATATGATGAAGAAGGAAATCGACCCTAATGTGATCACTTTCACCGCGTTGATCGACGGGTTTTCGAAAGCAGGGAAGCTTTTCGAGGCTTTGGAGCTGTACAAGCTGATGATCCAGATGTCCGTGGATCCAAATGTATTCACTTTCACTGCGTTGATCAACGGGTTTTGCACGGACGGTCGCTTAAGCGAGGCGAAGAGAATGTTTAACTCGATGGAAAGCAAGGGTTGTTTCCCGAATGTAGTGACTTATACTACTCTCATACATGGATTTTGCAAGTCTAAGAGAGTAGAGGACGGTTTGAGACTCTTCTACAGGATGCTCCAGAGAGGACTAGCTGCCAACACGATCACTTACACAACTCTTATCCAGGGCTACTGTAGAGTTGGCAATCCCGACGTTGCTCAACAAGTGTTCAATCAGATGAGTTCTTGTGGTGCGTCTCCGGATGTTAGGACCTACAACGTTCTGTTAGACGGTCTGTGTTGTAACGGGAAGGTGGAGAGAGCGTTGGTGGTATTCGAGTACATGCGGAAGAGAGGAATGGATGTTAGTATTGTTACGTATACTATCGTTATCCAGGGGATGTGCAAGGCTGGTAAGGTGGGAGATGCTTTTGATTTGTTTTGTAGCCTCGGCTCGAGGGGAATGAAGCCTAATGTTGTAACGTACACTACAATGATAACGGGGTTTTGTAGGCGAGGCCTGATTCGTGAAGCTCATGTGCTGTTTAGGAAAATGGTAGAGGATGGTTTCTTGCCTAATGAAAAGTGTGTATTGAGTAGATGAACACCGTGAGTGGATTCTTCAAGAACCTGATAGTGCAGTTGGGTTTTGGAGGAAGGCTACACACAGGTGTGTGTGTGTGTGTATACACAGAGACTGATGTTGTACTGGAATATAACTAGAACTTGACAAAAAGTTGTGATTTTTTCAGGTTTTGTGACGCCTCTTCAGATGTATAAGTTCTGTAATTACAATTTTCGTACGAGGTGAAGAATCTTGGCAGTGTAAGTTATTCTTATTTCTTGAAGATTCTCCATGGAAACAGAGTTGTGCATTTGAGTGATGAAGGCGAATAGTTTTATTCTAAAGAAAGCTAATCAATGTATAGATAGATACTGGAGAATGTATATAGGAGACCTGTAAAGATTGGTTAGAAGCTGATGGAGCTGTGTCTTATGAATCTACTACTCTTGTAAGGGGATTTAGATTTTTGTGATGAAATTTTGTTGAAAGGAGATAAATCCTTCTGGATTTTATTTACTGAATTCAAGAGCAGAGTAAACTCAGCAAAAGGGTATAAAGACAATGAACCGATTTTAAACCAAAACCCGGTTTGATCTCAGTTTCCTCATAATGCGCTGAATGTGATAAAAAAAATACAAAAAGAGTAAAATCAACAAAATTACTCTAGTCTTAGATTTATAAATTACAAAATCTACAAAACGGGTAAAATCAACGAAATTACTTATCTCTTTGATTTAGCAAAAAAAAAAAAAATGCTAAAAAAATCCATAACTTACCATAAGCAAAAGAAATTAGAGACAAATAATATTTTGGAAATATATGAAAGTGTATTATATATAGATTAGTTGGGAACAAAAAAAAACCAAAACGTAAGGTATTTTCATTTTGTAGCATTTTCCCTCTTTGTCAAGGGCAGAATGGTCAAAGAGAAAATTCGCGCGTCAACTTTGGCGTCGTCTTCCAAATTTCCAATTTCCAATTTCCAATAATTAGATCGCGCTTTCTCACGAACCTCGCTCTCTCTCTCTCGCCATTACTAAAAACCCAAATTTTCTTCACCTTCTCCTTCCTTCACCACTTGACTCTCTCTCTCTCTCTCTCTCTCTCTCTCTCTCTCTGTGAATCTCTCACTCGCCAGCAGAATCATGGACTCCAAAGACCCAGATCCGATGGGCAGGCCCGAAGAAAACAACCCGGGTTCTCGAACCTACGCCATGAGCGGCAAGATCATGCTAAGCGCCATAGTAATCCTCTTCTTCGTCGTCATTTTAATGGTCTTCCTCCATCTCTACGCTCGCTGGTATCTCCTCCGCGCTCGCCGACGTCATCTCCGTCGTCGCAGCCGTAACCGCCGCGCGACAATGGTTTTCTTCGCCGCAGATCCTTCCACCGCCACCGCCGCCGCTTCCGCCGTCTCCTCGCGTGGCCTCGATCCCACCGTCTTGAAATCTCTCCCCGTTTTCACTTTCTCCGATGCGACCCATAAGGATCCGATCGAGTGCTCTGTTTGTCTTTCCGAATTCGAAGAGAGCGAATCGGGTCGGGTTTTGCCCAATTGCAAACACACTTTTCACGTTGACTGCATCGATATGTGGTTTCATTCTCATTCCACATGTCCTCTCTGCCGCTCTCTCGTCGAGCCTCTCGCCGGAAATGAAATCCCTGCGACGACAGCGGCGGAAGAGCATGTCGCGATCGCGATTCCTTCTGACACGGTTTCTGCAATTGAACCGGGTTCGAGCTCTGGATTGAGCGATGGACCTCAAGAATCTGGGTCTTCTGCGATGCCGATGGAAGATTCAGGGAGAAAACCGGCGGCGATTGAGGTGCCGAGGAGAAATCTCAGCGAGTTTGAAGACGATTTAACTAGGAACTCGCCAGCGAGTAATTCGTTTAGGTCGCCGATGAGTCGGATGTTATCTTTCACTCGGATGTTGAGCAGAGAACGGAGAAGCGCTTCGTCTCCCATCGCCGGAGCTCCGCCGCTTTCGCCGTCATCGACCTGCCGGATACCGATGAGCGAGTCAGATATCGAACGGGGAGGAGAAGAGACTAGGTGACTGCCACGTGGATGTTCCTTATTGGTTTAGAATTAACTACCAGTAAAAGCAAACGTTGTTATTACAGTAATGATAAGTCAAACAACCTTTGTGGAAGGTTGATTTCAGCGCCCATGTACGCGTGGCGTAATCTCAGCTTCCAGCGGATTAATATTGACCGTCCGATATTATTTCATTCGATTAGATAGATTGGTAGTCGTGCACATTGAATCTACTTTCCATCTCTACAGACTCTTTCTGTAGTATCAATTCGATGGTCACGATTCATTAGTCATGATTTGAGCTTTACATAAGTTTATTTATATTACCAAGTTAATGTCTTGACTCTTGAGATCCCTCCTATTTTTTTATTTTTTTCAGTTTGTATAATGTAAATATTCATCTTCAAACAGTCAAAGCATCACTTGTTAATGTTTCGTGACATATATATAACTTTTAATTTTTTTTAAAAAGTTATGGAAATGTTTATTTGTGATCATTTCCAATTCGATAAAATATAATTTATATTATTGAAAAAAGTATTGATTGTTTTTTCCACAAAATTGGGCGTTTATCTATGAATACATAACTTGTGAATGTTTCTCATATACATTTAAATTTTAATAATTCGATTATGATGCGTTTCTTGTGTGTGCATTCTTTGCGTTTCTTTACATATGATACAAGTACAACTACCTAATTACAAGTTAACGAAACGTAATGTGTATCGGAATTCGGATTACGTATAAGTTTGTCTGATCGAATTAATTTGTTTTATTTTATTTTCGCAAGTTAGATTAATATAAACATGCAAACAATTAGTTTTCAACGACCGAATCCATGTATAAAGAAGAGTCCTAAATTCCTAATTGACATAAGTGACAAGTCGTGCTTTACACGACTGTGACTGTTGAGTTTTGACCTCTAATTCTTTCACAGCATTATTATTAGCTTTGTCTATATATTGGGTCGTCTGCTTATTAAGGATCTTAATAACTTTGAAATATATATATATATGTGTTGTAACTCTTCTACGCGTAAGTGGACCAAGTCTTATGCCTCCTAACCACACCACAACGTCATATTAAAATAACATATATGTTAGATGTTACAACTAATTCATGATGTACCACAACAAAATGAAGTAACAACTCGCACTATCTACAACTCCAATCATCACTTTTTGTTTCAATTGAAAAGAAGATATAAAAATCAAATACATATAACATATTGCTCGGCGACTGTCGTTGAGATGAACGCGCAAAAATATGAAGAATACAAAAGTTAATAGAAACAACTGATCACAAGGTTGGTAAATGAAGGGCAATTTAGGTACGTGTTAACTCACACATAGTAGATGACAAAATTAGCAGGAGAATACACTTTCCGGGAACTTTCCCTTGTCCATTAGATGACGAGAAAGTCTTTTGTTTGTTTCCAAAATACTTTAAAGTCCAAAAACAGTGTAGAAAAAGGAATTAATATGTAGACACAAGTTAGAGACTGAATCTTTCTTTGTTTTTATACTTTATACTAGGGACGTTTTATGTTTTCTTCTTTATTGGATTTGGCACTATATATATACTCTACATTTATAATTATATACAGTATGTACGTTCCTTTTAATTTCACAAGTGCCAAGTCTAGCCCTGGGCGTTCGGTTTTTCGGTCCGGTTCGGTTCGGATTTTTCGGTTTTTGGTTTATTTGGTTCTAGTGATAAATAAACCATTCGGTTTTTTCATTATATGTTCGGATTCGGTTCGGGTTCGGTTCGGTTTCGTTCGGGTTCAGATCGGTTTCGGGTTTCGGAACATCGCATTAAAAAAATAAAAATAAAATAGTTTAAATAAAATTAAATTAAATTTTGCAAAAAAATGGAATTTAAATAAATATTTATGATATTTCAAATATTTTAGTTGTTCTATTCTAAATATAACTAATATATTCAAGATAAAATTATAATTTTTGATAGTTTAGTTATTATAAAAATAAATATAGCTAATTATTTCTATATATAATTATATTTCAGGTATTTATTCGGTTTTCGGTTCGGTTCGGATTCGGTTTCGGGTTTTCGGGTTTAAAAATCTAAAAACCGTTCGGGTTTTGTGCTATTTTCGGTTCGGTTTGGTTTCATCAAAATAGGTTCGGTTCGGTTCGGGTTTTTCGGTTCCGGTTTTTGTGCCCAGGCCTAGCCAAGTCCATAAGAAAATGTGATAAAATAACGAAAATAAATGGACAAGTGGAGGAATAAATCGAAATGGATATACTGTAAAAAAAGAAAGATGCAATCATACAAGTTGAAATGGATCCAACAAGTCATTTACATGTAACTATACAATTGTTTATTTTTTCTTTTGTAAAAGTTCTTGATTCGATTCTCTTGAGATAACCAACATCACTTTGTAATTGTATACGAACAAATCCTTGAACATCCGAATTCTTTAAAATTTCCACAAGCACCCTTATTACAACAACACACATGCTACTTCTTCTGACAAATGCCTTCATTATAAATTACACAACTGACGACAGTTACAAAGTTCCCTAACTGTCTGATAAATTCTCCAAACCTACTACAACCTAATCTGTGGATCCATTAGCCATTCTAGCTTTACAATTTTTTCACTGAAGAAACTTCTGTCACTTCGCCTACCTCATCAGATCGACCCTTTCGTCTCTTCTTACTGTTCGGTGTGCATCTCGCACCGAGACTGTTGATCTTTGAGATCTTTAATGAGACTTTCCGAGTCTGGCTTGAGACAGAACATGTGTTTGGCTTCTTCGACGGTGGTGACTCGTGAGATTTGCCTTTGGTTATGGGGGATTTAGCTCGTTTCCGGGATAAATTCATTCCTCTTTTCTCAGTCCTTCTGTTACGATCACCAACGAGCAACCGAACGCTGAAAGGATTAACCGCTGTATAACACACTGGTTCACCTATGGAGTTCCCAGGTTTTTCGAGTTCAACATCTCCATTGTTCACCTGGAAGAACATTATGAGTCAAAATAATGAGTTCTTGGTTTGGTGAACATAGAGAAAAATGTATTCCTCTGTGACTTACCAACTGGAGAAGCGCGGAGAAAGCTCGGGCTACATCGTGCTTTTCTTGGTCTTTCATGAGATCGGTAAAGGTCTCAACGTTTTCACTTTCTTCAACAGTCAGTTTGTTGATAATCCTTTCTCCATATTCTTGAATGTCAAAAGGAGGGTGTAGCTCCTGATCATAGAATAAAATCAGACAATGATAGAATAAAATCAGACAATGCAGAAAATGAATTAAATCTCTTGGCTTCAAGTGAATAGTCACAGAAACTAGGAGAAAGAGATTGATTACCTGTTCTTCTAGGTTTTGCTCGATTTTCTGTTTCCATGTTGAAACCCGAGCAGCCAGATCCGTTTGCTTCTCACTTTTAGCTATGTTAGCAAGAAGAGCATCCTACAAAATTCATATCATTGGAGCAGTTATCTGGTGAAGCTGACAAACATAGATGAACATTGGAACAATTGAGCGTCAAATCTATAAAATTAAACCAATGTAGTTACCAGGTGCGAGCGGCAAAGATCTTCCAAGCTTTCTTGACAATGCGCTTCCTCATTTCCAAATCCATCGTGGTTGTGAAACTCTGCAGCTCCACCGTCATTCTACATAAATTCAAATGAGCGTATTAGGGTTTGCATATAATTCCTCCGGAACATGATCAAATTAGTGAATCTACACACCATATCGAGACCATCTTCATCCATGAACGCGTGATCATGATCATCACCATCATGCTCTCCAAAATCATTGAAGTCGCCATTATTAGCTTCATCATGGTTATCCTTGTGATTGCCGTTAGCATCAGAAGGTAGGTTTCCTCCATTCAAGAGCGACGCTCGGAGCTGTGATCAAAACTATCAGTTTTCCTTTTCTGAATAAGAAAGATATCAGATCAAGGTATAGAGCAAACACTGACCTTCTCGTAATAGGGAATGTCTTGTTTTTCTCCCTCGTCTTTACCAGCACAACGGCACTTCTCCCAAATTCCGCTGAGCTCTGTACTGATGGGACCGTTGGGTCTAGCCAGAGGAAACATGGAAGTCATAGGGTCCTTGGCAAGGCTCCCTCGATTCTTTCTCAAAGTTTTTACTGATCAAGAAATAAAGTAACAACATGAACCAGAAGTGAGGCACAGATCGAAAGCTATATATATATAGCTTAGGACATCGAACAAGGAAACAAAAAGCCATTTCCCAACCTTTTTTGAAAGGCTTCACTTTCAACTTCCCTGGTTCATAGGGATTCAATGGCTTCCACGGATCATCTTCATCAGCATCTGTATCACTCAAATCCATGGCTTCTCCTCCATGGTCATTATCCATGTCGAAACCATGATCATCGTCTCCAAAGACAGGAGGAGGCTGAGACCCTTGGTCACAGTTTTGAACATCTGGACCAGTCCCGTATATAGGGGACAAGTTGAAACTGGTGCCCTGATTCTTTCCCAAAGATGATCTACGAGCACTTCCTCCAGAACGCCCTACCGGTGAGTGAAAACCTTTACGAACTGAGCTGCTTCTGTGAGCACTATTCTTTCCTTTACCGGCATTGTTATCGCCTAAAAATTCATTTACCGCTACAGCATCACAAGGGTCTAATAGAATAAAATCACGGTAGAGATGTGTAGTTGCCAACTGCAAGACATGAAAGTTAAACAGAAGTTCAAACCCCAAGCTCATTTTATTCTTTAATGTTCTGAGAGGTGGAAGAACATGCTATACCAGATATGACTCCAATTCTCCTCCGTCGCCACTAGTATCCAAGCAGTCACCTTCAAGAACAACTAGATTTGCCGGAGGCTTGACGAACTGACTTGGACATGAGTCTCCGCCAACCGAGTCGTCCAAGCTATTCTTCGCGTCCACTATAGTATTAACAATATCTGAGTTAGAAATCTGGCTCCCTTGAGTGACAACCAGGATATGCTGTTAAATTTCAGAACTTTATCTACCTGGGATGTCATCAACATTCCAGAAGATATCATTTTCTTCTTCATCAACCTCACGGGAGGAGCTTTGCTCAGCCTCGTTTGATGTACCTTTGGTCTGTTCTTGGTCTCTGTTTGAAATAACAAGAACTAATGATCTTTCTAACTTTTATATATAGCCTTTTGTGAAATTGTGATATATAAGCCATTATTTGACTCTGATACATAGTCACTATCATTTCTCCAAGAATTGCAACTGGCTAAAGGGTGCAAATTTCCAAGTGAACTAACGAATAACGATTATCAATTCCGATACTAAAAATTATAAGAAATCATGAACTCACAGCTAAGACACAGCACCTATACGGATAAAAAAATGCGTTTTTTACGGAGCAGCCATTGTATAAATCCACTATATCTGTGAACACAAAACAAACTCATACACATAGAGAAAGATGAAACCGAAGTTAGACCCTAAACCATGAGATGTTTGGAATATCTAACAAAGGTACTCATCTTTTATCCTGTTCAACTAGCTATGGTTATTCTCTTAGGGAAAGAAAAACAAAAAAAACAGGTAATTTGGGGAAAAGGACGAACCTTTGCTTCGATAGAAACTCCAATGTACGTAAGACCAAATTGTACAAGTACTCTACCTTCTTGCTGTAAACCTGGACCGAACCCTGAAGCAGCAAAGCAGCTACAGATCCAAGGGAAACACAAATTCGAAACCCAAAATTTTCAATGACCCTAAAATCAAATTATATGAAAATTCAACCAGAAATTTCTAAAATTCAAAGCAAATTCACAAAACCTTCGGCGAAATTAACTGGAATCTGCCCATCTTCTTCGTTTCCGGTGATTTCACCGGAACAGATTTTGAGCAGGTACTCTTCTAGCTTTTCCGACAAATCAACTTCCCAATTTGCCACCAAATCTCTCTCCGGCTGTACTGTATGAATCCTCTCGCCGCGAACTCCCCCGCCACCGTGAATCGTCATTTTCTGTGAAGCCGCGCGGAATTTAAGCTTCTGTGGGTAGAGATTGGATAATTCATACCCGAAAAAAAAAAGGCAGAAACCCTAAAAGCTGCGAATTGGGAATCTGACTGGAAGCGAATTCCAACAGAAAAAAAAACTACGATTTTCAGGTGAAATTTGAGAAATTTCTGGGAAATGAAGGGATTGTAGGATCCAACACAAAGAATCAATTGATTTAGTGAGTATAGAAGGAACTGTGAGACTGAGATATTCGGAGAGTTGTGGAAGAGATGCGAAATATTTTGACTTCCAAGGATTTTCCCGCTTTTCAAAAAATGTAAATAGTGTTGGGCCTAATTCATTTGGGCTTTTCCTGTGTGCAATATCTCTATATATCTTGGGCGCCCGTATATCTTCGGCTCATATTTATAAATCTAACATTTTCAAAGTTTTGAAAACGTGATTTCTCTAAATTTTTTGAGATTCTTTGAAATATACCCTATTTATGTTTAAAATTTTGAAATATATACTAACTTTTTTCTGTTTTGAAAAAAACACTTTTTAATATAAAAAAACTGTTTTGACATAATTTAAACAAAATATTAATAAATAATCACAATTACAAATTAAAAACAAAATTCAAAAATAATAGAATAAATAAGATTTTTCTCAGATAAATATAAATTTAAAAAATTTAAAAGTGGATAAATCAATATTACATTTTTAATGTTTTCTTTAAGCAAATTTTAATATTTTTAGAATTTTATATAAACAACTTTAGTCTCATCCCATTTCAAACTTTATAAATTCAAAGTTTACATATATTTAAACTTTATAAACTATTAAAATTTTAAAAGTTGATAAATGTATCTTCCATTTTTAATGTTTATCTTTATACCCATTTAAATATTTTTGAAACTTTATATAAACAATCTTAATCTCACCCTCATTTAAACTTTATATACACAACCTTATACTTTTAAAGAATTTATAATAAAATCTAAATAGATAATTAGGATTATTTAGTATTTTAAAATGAAAAAAAATTATAATCAAACCTTAGTATTTTATATTTCTTATTTGAATTTCGTATTTATTAAATTAGTTTAAAACTTCAAATTAGGATAATTAAGTCATTTAACATATAAAAAGTGTATTTTTCAAAACTAAAAAAAACAAGAGTAGTTTTCAAATTAAAAACTCATCAAAGAGTATATTTCCAAAATTTCTCAAATTTTTTTACCATTCAAAAGTCAAAAATTTCGTCAAATTTATTCTATTTACATGTTTTTGAAAAATGATTAAGTTGTACTTATAAACATGTCCACATTTTACTACTAAGATTATTCTATGAAAAAATTATTCATTTCTATATTTTAAAAATAATAATAATAATAATTTTCGATAACGAATATAGCCAAAAATCCTCCAAACAAAACAACAGTTGACCTGACCAGTTTCAAATGTGAAAAAAATAACGACATGATTGATTGAGTATACGTATATATTCATTGTCATTGTGGATTTATCAGTCATCACCATTATTTCAGCATGTTCTTTAGTGTTTTTTTTGTTTGTTTGTTTGTTAACTCTGTCTAGATTAATCTTTAGTTTGCATGTATTCGGGCATGGAGTCTTGGAAGTTTCTCACAAGTGTTTGCACATTTTCTTTTCTCGTTGGTTCTTATTTTGTGTACCAAGCCAAGGCACACGTGTTGATGCTGGAGAACGCAACGCCAACTATACCATAGCTCTTGTGTTCTAGAGTCCCATGGGAGGCCAATCTGTTTGGCGATTCCTTGTTTTGACATGCGAGGTATTATACCAATTACCAAGCCTCGAATTTAATATCAGATTTTAAAAGATGTTGAGACGATAGGGCATAGTTTCTAGCTACGTACTTTCTTGTTTGTAACTTTAAAAGGAAAGATTCGATATAATCGTGATTTTTTGGTGTAAAATTGATATGTGTCATTCCATATACTGATGGATTTAGAAAAAGATAAAACTCGAGTTTTTTATACAGTATGGATTAGTGGATAGGAGAAAATAAAAGTTTTTCTTTTTATACGAAACTTTGTAAATGGAGCAATTAAGTCACGATGTATTGTATCAGTCAGTAACGTGCACAAACAAAATTGTACGCGTAAATTAAGGGGTGAATTGAACGAAAGTTCAAACAAGAGGGGTCTTTTTGTGATGTTTTATATTTTATTTTCTCCTTCGTTGGCTCTGGACAAACATCGTTAAAAGAGATCTCTAGATTGCTGGTGGATTCGAAGAATCTCTCACGGTCTGTTCTTGGCGACGGATCACGCTCATTTCTGCGCCAGTATCATCATCTCATCTATCGCGCATTCTCTTTTTTGTAAATCTGTATCAATCTACTTCTGTAAATCTGAATTTTTGAGGGGAAATCATGAATTCGAACTTCGGGAAGAGATCATCCGGGTCGACCAATAGCTTTGATTTCGATCTCGGGCTCGGATCGAGCCAAGGAAGACCTCTGAATGGCCAGAAGAGCCAAGCATCTTCTTATTCAAGCTCGAATTCGCAGCCGAGACCTGCGTGGCAGCCCGGTAAGCCTTCGTGGACGCATCAGCCCGCACCGAAGCAGACGACGATCCGATCCGAGATCGGAAGTGGACCGACTTCAATGGTGGGTGACATTCACGGTAAGACGTGGGGTTCATCTTCGGGATCGGGCTCGGGTATTGGGATTGTGAACAAGGACCCGAGCTTGTTTGGAGATCTGGTTGGATCAGCCATTGGAAAATCCAGCGGGAACGTGCCGTTGAAGAAAGCCCCGCCTGCTTCAGCTCCAGGTTCGAACAAGAGCCCTTATTCCATGGGGAATTTGGCCGATTCGTTGCCGAAAACAGGTAATTCGATGAAAAGTGGCGGTGGCGGTGGTGGTGGTGGCTGGGGTTATAGCAGCAATCCGAGTGGTTTCTCAGGCGGTTATACGAGCTCCGGTGGTAGTAATTCCGGTGTTAATGTTAATAGCAGCATTAAGACTCCAAATCTTGGAGGTCAGTCGATGAAAAGCATGTCTGGGGGCAATCTAAGTGGGTCTGGGATTCCTTTGAACAGCGATCCGTTTGGTTCCTTGGTTGGTTTCGGATCAAAATCACCAGGAAGCATCAATTCTGAGAAGAAATCTGGAAATGTTAACAACAATGTTCAGAGGGATGCTTTTGGGAATTTCCAGAGTGGAGCTTCGAATCCGAACAGTAGCGGTTTTGCTGGATCAGCTGAGAATGCTCCGAAATCAAACACGTTCTCATCAGGCGGGTATACGAGTGGCTTCAATGCAAGTGGTCCTCAGTCCTCAAGTGCAAACGATGATCCACTATCAATGTTCTCTGCTTCCAATACCCCAGCTGCACCGGCCGCACCGCAGAATGAAGATTGGGGATTTGAAAGTTTTGACGGTGGGGCTGATTCGGGTGGCGCCACCACCGAGCTTGATGGGTTGCCACCACCTCCACCGGGTGTATCAGCGACATCAGCTAAGAGCAAGGGCATTGATAACCAGAGGCAGGGTCAGTATGCTGATGCCATAAAGTGGCTCTCTTGGGCTGTGATTCTTATGGAGAAAGCTGGCGATGAAGCTGGATCAGCCGAGGTTCTTTCAACAAGGGCTTCGTGTTACAAAGAAGTTGGAGAGTATAAGAAGGCTGTATCAGACTGTACCAAGGTATGTGTTTGTTGTTGGAAAGATACTTTGTCTTTGGATGCATCATAGTCTTGATTCATAAACGAACTCTCTAGCTATGGGTTGTGAACTCTCTTGATGGAATTAAAGACTGGTGAGTGTCTTGAGGTATATAACAGTTGACAATATGATACGAGTTAGATTTGCTATGTAAATATAGAAGTTTTAGAGTCAAGCTGTAGAAGAGAAAGAGTATTTCTGAACAGTTCTGTCGTCGTGGCATCGTGACATTGTGGTTGTTGACTGATTGTTGCCATGCTTGCTCCATAAATGGTTTCTTTTTAACTGATAATATAACCAGATTTGAAAATTATGAAATATGTTTCCCTTTTCGTTTGTTTCGTAATGTGATTGCAGGTACTTGATCACGACAAGAAGAACGTGGCCATTCTGGTTCAACGAGCACTCTTATACGAGAGCATGGAGAAATACAAGCTCGGAGCTGAAGATCTAAGGATGGTTCTGAAGATTGATCCCGGGAATAGAATTGCTAGAAGCACCGTTCACCGGCTAACAAAAATGGCTGGTTGATATCCTTGAATTAATGATCTCAAAAGATAAACAAAGGACCCTTCAAATCTCCATAATCTTTGCAATTGTCGAAAGCGTTTCGGCTCTCTCATCCACGTGTGTGTATTCTTTCTAAGTTTTATGGGTTCTTCTATAATTGGATCAGCTTATGCAGTTTGTGGGTTATGATTTTTTTTTTTTTTTTTTTTTAATTNTTAATTGCTGCATTATATTTTGTTGATTGTATCAACTGGATTTTCTTATACATAACAGTTTTGAATTTATCACGAAGACTCTGCGAAAATTCTTTTGCTTTTTTAATGAAATCAAAACTGAATCAAATTTCTTCTGTAGTTCAACTAACTCTCAGTCTTATCTCAAAATTATCCAAAGTTTTTCAATCTTATATAATTTCCCGATAAAGAACCGGGTCCAGAAAATGATGGAAAAAGAGGATCACGTGTAAAACTCTACTTATCTGTGGAAGCGTTTCTTTACCCGAAGACGCTCGTGGACGCAACACTCCAAAATACCGATTAATAAACTAATGACACTGTCATACGTTTTCTTGTGCAGAGAGAGAGAGAGCAAAAGAGGCTTCTAATTTCGTCGTTATTCGGATTAAATTTGTTGTAACCGTCGTGTACTCGTGTATAATTTTAATATTCTATTAACCCACTCCGACTTTATAATACTATTATAGTATTATTATGTAACGCAATTATTTCGGCTATAAATGCGTTTCACATCTACCGCAGTCGTCGCCCTCTTGAAACCCAGCAACAAACAGAGAAAATGTGTGGCGGTGCTATCATTTCCGATTTCGCCCCTATCGTCACCAAGGCCAAGGGACGTAAACTCACGGCGGAGGAACTCTGGTCAGAGCTCGATGCTTCCGCCGGCGATGACTTCTGGGGTTTCCATTCCACCTCCAAGCTTCATCCCACCACCAAACAAGGTACCATTAAATCTAGAATTCATACAAAATATTATTAATTCTCGGAGTTTAATTACGGAAAATGAGATTGATAAGGAATTTAAAAAAAAGATATTGGGTTGTTTCGTTATCTGTGGGGGTTAAATCTGTAATTTGGCACCTTCGGGGAATCCGATCAAATTTTGAAGTGAGTGTGAAAGAGGAGGCGACGGAGAAGGAGAAGGAGACGGAGAAACGGAGGAAGAGGAAGAACGTTTATAGAGGGATACGGAAGCGACCTTGGGGGAAATGGGCGGCGGAGATTCGAGATCCACGGAAAGGCGTCAGAGTCTGGCTTGGGACGTTCAACACGGCGGAGGAAGCCGCCATGGCTTATGACGTTGCGGCGAAGCGGATCCGCGGCGATAAAGCCAAGCTCAACTTTCCAGATCTTCTTCATCAACCTCCTACTCCTCCGCCTTCGTCACTCCAGCGATCAGCCGATCAGCCTCCGGCGAAGAAGCTCTGTGTTTCCCTTTCCCCCCAGAGCGAGTCAAACCAGCCGAGTTTCCCGGTTGAGAGTATTGGATCCGGGAATGGGGACGAGTTTCAGTATCCGAGTTACGGATTTGAACCGGATTACGACTTGAAACAGCAGATATCGAGCTTGGAGTCTTTCCTTGAGTTGGACGGTACCACGGTGGAGCAACCGAGTCAACTCGACGATTGCGTCTCCGAGGTGGATATGTGGATGCTTGATGTTGACGATGTCCTTGCTTCGTATTAAAAATAAAATAAAAATAAGATAAGAATAAAGTAATAATTATAAAAAAAAAAAACCAATAAAGTTTGTAACATTGTAACCGCTCGTTACTTTTTTAAGGTTTTATGGACTAATCATGTTATGTTGTTTATCTGTTGTGGTGTGTAATCCGTGGCGTTATTTGCGACTCTAATCGAGCGTTATATTACTACGGTTAGTGGTATTGCTTGTTTTGTTCGTTTATGGAAAAATTACATGTTGTGTGTATTAGTGTATATAGATTTGTAATAAACGTATTCATGAAATGAGAATATGGATTAAAAAAACTTTGGTCTGACCAAAATTGACTAAATAATTTTGTAGGAAAAGAGAGTTGATCTAGTATAGTAGGAACTAGGAGTAGCTAGGATCAGAGACGAAGTAACAGTCTTTTTCTTTTTTCCCCAATTTCTATACGTACGTATACGTAATAGTCTCGTACATCTATATATGACAAAAGGTTACATACATGTGACGATTTATGAGTATTTTATAGATATGTTTCAGTTTAAGCTGTAAACTGTAACCCTATAGGCTATATCACGTCAAAACAAATAAATAATGTAGATGGGTTTGATGCATGAACCTCCAAGCCTAGTTGGTCTAATAAGAATTATAGTGGGTCCCTATTATGTTTCGAAGATTGACAGAATCTATTTGTTTCGCGGGATTGTCTATTTGTTTGACGTTACATTTTACTTTTAAGAGAATCATTAGTCATTTAATACTTAATTAACCGCATTTATTCGGTGTGATTGAAAAATCACTCAGATTCACTAACCATAATCATTAAATGATGCCTTAGACTGTTAAACAAATTAAGTAAGTATATGATTCAATGTATTTTGCCCTTGTAGATAAATCTAATTGAATCGATATTATAACAAGTTTTTTCCTTTCTTTTTTTCACATGATCATGTACCCAAATTCTAAAAAATATATGGAGAAACTAGGAACACAGTGATGTTATTTTAAAACAGAAGGTACTTTAGTTCTCCTGTATAGAATTCGAACATGGGATTATTATCTATAAAGCAAACTCATTTGTCAAACTATAGCCTATGGGCTTGTAATATTTTTTTCTTTCTTTTGCATTAATTAACTAAGCCTTTGGTAAAAAAAAAAATGTTGCTGTGGTTATGTTATGTCGTCAAGACACTGTACGTAGTCCATGATTTAACCATCTCTGTGTTGCTTTTGTCAAGCAGCCCAAACTTTGTCCTTTTCTCCCCCCCCAACTTGGGAATTATCTTAACGATTCGCATTTATTTGACTTGCAATTTGCAAACAAATAATGTAATCCGTACCCGTACGTGCGTACTCTACATGATTGTTAATGACATAATGTATACCCACAATCATCATTCATCAGCCAGTTGGTGTTTTCTTTTTTTTTTTGTTCTTTTTTGTTATCTTCTTTTCTTAATAAAAAGCCGCGGGGACAAATCATTATCAGGGCTAAATATTAAACGATTCAAAATTCATTCCCAGCTTTAAATCAACTTGTAGCATTTGAAGGATTAGAATCTATACTATTAAAAGAGAAACACTTCCTGAAAGTTTTAAAGTTATCCTTGCAGCCAAACAACAAAATATCCAGTAACAACTAAAAAACCCGTCCAGATCCGACCCAAAAACAATGAAAAGACTAAAAGACCAAAGCAATGACGAAAGAATATTGTTTGGAGAGTGGACATTTTTATCCGAAATATATGTGAGAAAATGACTGTTTGGAAATAGAGTTTAGGATCCGACCGATATCCACGTGAAAACACGCGGACCCCAACAAGAGAAATTTGACTTAAATCAAACCGGCTAAATCGACCCGGTCCATTATCTTCTGCTTTCAAAATTTGCATTCAAAGGACATTAGTATAATTAATATCGTATATTCTGATTTCAGCTCCGAAAAACGAATCTGCAATATTTTCCATAAATATCGTTAATTAATTGTATCAATCAAATTCAGAAACAGAAATAATAACAACTCCAATTATTTCCACGCAAAATCTAAAGAGCTTGCCACAAATCTCGCTAATTAACTAAAACGAATATACTTAGTAACTAATCTACATCATGTACTAAGAACACAAAAGAGACGACATTCACAATATAGTATATTGGTTTTGAAAATCAGTTACCAAAAAAGAAAAATCAAAGATTCTTGCGCAAATATTTCTACCAAAAATAAACCGTGATAATATTTTCAAACATATTTGATTAAAAACCTAATGACCCATCTTAAAAACTATAAATACATTGTTCACATGGTCATTGGAGTTCATACCTCGAAATTGCATATACGTTTCTCCTCTTACTCATTTCATGTTTACTAATCACATTTAGCTTTGATTGTAGGGGAGATCATGAATGGAAAAACAACCAAAAGCTCTTTCTTGAATCACCAAGCAATTGTTTATGGTTTTCTGAAAGACACATATCAAAGGTTAGTCCCATCTATGACAACACGAGTCAAGAAAGTAGATTATCGTTTCACATACCTTTATGATGGCAGGCCTAAGGATTATTTGGAAGCTATACACGTCCCGCATCTGGACAAATGGAGCTGATTCTAGCAGAATAAATTGTAAGTCAACGTGATATTAGAGACTTTATAAATCTTTCGATTCTGAATTTTTTATCTCAATCTCTTGCAGGGTATGTAAACACATGTTTATCAAGCAACCATACCTTACCCGTCTTGAAATAAAGAAAAGTACCACGCTTTGAACCTCCAGAATCGAGTAATTGATTCAATGAGCCTCCTGAACAGATTTGCATCAAGTTGAGAAAATGAATGTAAAACGCTGATTTTTTGAGCTTTATATAAGGTTTCGAGTATACTATCTTAATCTCAATCTATCTTGCAGGGTTTGAAAACACATGCTTATGCAAGAAAGCATACCTTATCGTCTTGGAATAAAGGGATAAAAGAAAAAGAAAAAATACAAATCTTGCGCATAATCAAACACGATAAGCTTTTCTCCGATGAAAACTAACTTCAGCAAGCATCTATTTGGTAACAAAAGTAGGAATGTGCTATAATCAGTTCCAACCAAATCAGAACTTATGTGATGTAAGAGGAAGATCTAAACCTCTTCGGTAACAAACTTCTACAGGGAAACAGATCAACAGTACCTTGGAAAAAAACAGTCTGTAACTCGGGAGGAATCCCAAAGCATAGCTTCCTAACTTGGTTATTTGTGCTCAACAAGTGTCCTACAAGAGATCGAGTCATCAATTGGGNGGGCTTAGATCAGATCCGAACTGCCTCCTCTGTAACAACTCGCATGAAACTAGGACCATCTGGAGAAGAATATGCAGTAGATGTCAATTAACACCGACCAGGAACTGGGAAGATACATTCAAAGCAATGCAATCACTATCGTAATTCACACAATAGTCAGAGAGTGTACTAACCTTCTCCATCACAGTTCATCTCCAATGAATGATATGCTACAAAAATGCATGAAAGGTATATCAAAATTCCAATCCTCTGTACAGGTTTCATTCGTTAAAAAAAAAGCAAAAAAAATTGTGTTCACGAAAATAAATTGGAAGACTTTAACAATCAAACAGGGGATAAGAGTTTACGCCAAAATAGGTTATAATGGAAACAAACATTGGAAAATCAGAGGCTTGATCTTACCTGCAATTACAAACGTTGGAACTGTTCATGGTGATATCACGACTTCCCTTCACCACTTTTCCGCTTCTCATTCTACAAAGAATCACACAGACACATACACAATTAGCAAAAAGGATAAAGTATGATCCTTTATACACAATCTATTATATTTCAAGTGTCAAGTACTATAATGAAAGACTAACTTACTTATTCAAACTACTGTATTTCAAAACGATTGACTTTGTTTCATAAAGAATTTTCTAATCGATATAAATTATGGAAAAATACTATAATGATTTTACCGAGACTATGGCACTAAATCAAGAGCAGACCCAAATAAGCATATTCTCTTCAAATAAGCCAAAATTCAATCAATTCCATCTTGCTCATATTAGTTAAAATGTTTGAAGAAACCTGTTAAATCAAAAGCTTACATTAAAAAAGACCATAATAAACTTATTTTTCAGTTATTTGACATCAGTCAATAAATACGACTTGAGAGATACAATAATAAGAACTAAACCTGTCACCCTCTTAACGCCAAAATTTTAAGAACTAAACCTGCGTTGGCACAAAACTAATTGAACACAAGTATACTTCAAATTCAAAAGCAGAAAATCACTTGAACAATACTTTGGTTACTCTGCTACAACCTACCTACATCGACCGGGGGCAATTGTTGGCCAGTATGCGTTGTCAAGTAGCTAACAAATGCAGTAAATTTTGGTCTCAAAGATCTAGCTCCTCCACCCCCAACATCACCAATATCACCGGACCTGCTCAAGGAAGCAAGAAAAGTATTGTTATCAACCCTAGGGTTTAGAAAGTAAAAGAACAAATTTTAATTTAGCCGTAGTACCAGTTAAATTTATAAAGAAGAACCAAACGCTAAACTTCAATGCATTTTCAAGTGTACATCCCCAACCAAATCACAACAATTTGTGAAATTCCAAAACATAAATGCATTAAAGTTAACTTGAATGATCACTTACGACCTCAAACAAGACTAATTCTAATTCAACAAGCAATTTCTTGCTCATCAAATGAGCAAGAGAGGAAATATTTTTTCTTTAAAAAAACGGAGTACCAAGATCAATGTGAACGAGTTTAATAAAAGAGCCATGTTAGAACTAATTAAGTAATCAGAAATTCAAGCCAATAAGAAATAGCCTACAATCTATCCTATTTATCAAATCAACTTCAAAGAGCTTTATAAACAAATAAAAACCCAAATCCTTAAAAATGAAAAGTTATAGGATTTTTAATCTATCTTTTTGATCTCGAACTAGATAGCCATAATTTTGTTCTGCTCTAAGACATGCGCAAATTTCGATTTTTCTCAAATAGAAAAAGCACATCCTACTGCACTGAAGATCTCCATGCCAGATACAAATGAAGGTCAAGGAAACTAACTCCTTTGAAGTTGTCTCTTACTTTTTATCCTTCTCCCTTATCAAGCGCATAGAGAGAGAGTTAGATTAGGATCAGAGAGAAAATTCTGATTCAGATGAAGATCTGGAGGACGCCAACTCAGCCAATTATCATCTATCGAAGTAGCTAGAACACGGTGACAAAATCCGGGACCCAAAACGGTGAATCAAAATTGCCAGATACAAATGAAGAAATCATCATCGTCATTTCCGAGGATAAGAAAAAGAAGATAAGAAAAAGTCATAGCAGAAGGAAGAAGAAGAATCGGTGAAGAAGAATCGGTGATTTGGGAATTGTTTTGGTTAGCTGTTCGGTTCGCCTAAACCGAACCAAACCGAATTGATAACAATCCAATCAAACTTTTATCTTACTGACATATAAAAGGAAACAAATAAATATCGAAAATCAATAATACAAAGAACAATCAACTAAAAAGCTATAGATTTTCATGAGATTAAGCAAATATAGTAAACATATAATAATAATATCTCTACAAAACAGAAATTAATAATTCATGAACTAGATTATAATCAAGCATTTAAAAAGCTTAGAAATATAATATTCACAAATTTAATTAATTTAAAGGTTAGTAACATCACGGGTAAGAACTAACATTCATTTAGATATGGGTCTTTTCGGAGAAATATAAAAAAAAAAAATCTGATCAAATATAAAAATTTGTAATCTTGACTTTAACATGTCTTATGCACTTTAATATGTTTTGTAAATTAAATTCATGGTCACAACAACATTTTAATCAAACATGATTTGAATACAATATCCAATCTTAAAAACCTAATGTTCACAAATTTAATTAACTCAAAGATTAGCAACATCACGGGCCAGAACCAACATTCTTTTAGATCTGGGTTTTTTGGGAAAGACGGAAAAAAAGAACA